>WIWV01000102.1:0-103663 GCA_014839625.1 Penicillium ucsense | reverse complement strand
GATCGGGAACAGGCCAATAATCGACCTCAAATCGGTCCCAGTACAGCATTTCTTTTCACCACCGTCCCGATCCGCTGGACCGCCGCACCGCCATCTAAACAACCTTCCAGGACTGTGCTGGCCTTGCCTACCTAAATTCAGTATTACTTACCAGCTGGACAATGCATGCCAAAGACAGTGACTCGCCTGAAAGCGGGGACCTCCGTCTACTCGAGGTGGAGAAAACCTGCCATCTATCCATAGGTTCTCAGGCTCCAATGCGCTCTTCCAGATCTATCACGCGACCATCCCAGCATCGTTCTGTGCTCTAGTCTGCCCGATGTCAGGGCTCCTGAACCCCAATACTAGGTAGATGAGAAATGGAATGTTTTTTGCGACTCATGTCTTGCACTAATCGAGCTGTTCGCGTGACAACCATGCACTCATCCCGTCGGTATAACCGGGAGACATTCATGGTTGGACCTCGATCTACACCTCGCTCTTCAATCTGATTCATGTGATACCTAACATAGATTCAATTCAAGCATCACCTGAGTCAGCTGCACATCTATCAATCGCCAACACTGAAATAAACATCATCTTGTTCTCCGATGCGCATACACCAGGCCCTCCAAATCTCTTGCAAACATACTAAACCCAAGGCCTTGAACAACCTGACTCATAGGTAGTTTGCCGGGCACATGGGTGTGGCCATTTATTGAGATTTCTTGACTCACAAGACTGGAACAGCGTACTGCATGTGCGCAACACTTCCCTGGATATGCTCCTCTGTCTAGAGGCCAACCTAATGCACGACGCTGTTTCTGGACGGCGTATTTTGCGGAACTTCATTATACGTGTCAAGCCTCCATTTTCCGCGCAATAGGCATTTTCGTGGCGGACAAGAATCGGAGCCAAGAACAGGACCAGATCCCTTACGTTCCCGACAACAGATTTGGGAACTTACAAGAGGTGGTCAATTCAAACAATTCCGTGGGCTTAGCCTTTTTCACCTTCTGTGCCTTCAAAGTCATGCGGAACGTGCGAACTACCAGGGGCATCCACAGTCTCCTAGGTAGAGATGACTTGGAAATGCCCAAGTAATGATAGCCGGGGCTGCCTTGTCCCGGATACTGAGGTACATGACTACTTGGCCGGAATACACCATGTCTAAGCGTTGTTTTAATCCTCATGCTTGCCGTGAATTCCTTCTTCACTAGGTAGTGGATGCATCTTTCTACCTGAAACCCTTTCAGCTGAAGAATGGGAAAACGTTTAAAGACACGTCAACTTTTATTTCCATATCATGCATCAGCCCCGAAAATAACAAGAGACCACATAGAATATATACCAATTCAACACCGAGGAGTATAAGATAGACATGAAAGGAGCATGAAGCTGACAAGTGATAGGCAAAGAAAACCCCATGGAATACACAGTCCAGCATATACAAGACGATCTAGCGCTTGCCGGCACGTTCTCTCTTCTCCCGTTCGTACTCGTTGGCCGCACGACCCTCTTCGCTCTGAATCTCGGCAATAAGACGCTTGTACTTCTTCTCGTACTCGGCATCGCGCTCCTTCTTCTCGCGCAGCTTCTCGCGAGCGATGAAGCTGGCGTCCTTGCGCAGCTCCCGCATGGCACCCTTCTTCTCGCGCTTGTACTCGGCCTTGAGACGGTTGTTCTCCGCACGCTCGCGATCTGGGTCGTAGTGCTTGTCGGGGTTGAAGTTTTCCTCGAACTTGGGAATGGCGGATTTGATGGCCAGTGGCCGGTGATTGTGAAGCAGCAGCGGACGACGGGCAAGGCGCGATTGGGCCAGATGGCTATCAATCTTGTCTATCGTCGCTTGAACATGATCACGGCCAGCAGCGAAGAGTTTGTTTTTGAAACATTGTCGGATGTGGGTCAGAACCGAGTGAATGGGAGTAAAGATCTCAATGAACGCGGACTTGTCGGCCCAGAGATCTGAAGCGGTATCAAGCAGAGAAACATATAGACTGATGAGGGAGAACTTGAGATCCTCTTGGGCCTGAGCGTCGGAGGGAACGGTCTTCACGTCACGGAATTGAAGCTTGCGAGACATCACCTTCTTGGTGGGTGCAAGCTTGACTGATTGTTGAGCTTTGCGAAGAGGAAAGGCGAGGTGCTTGGCGGGCATATCCAAAGGAGCCAGATTGCAAAGAGCGTTGAGGGTATAGTTGATGAACTCAGGCATGTATCGCTTAGCAACGCTTTGGTACTGCAGGCATAAGCTACTGGCAAATGCTCCAGTCACAAAGTCGCTCACGCCATTGAGTGAGCACTGACCAAGGAATCGGGCAAGGCAAAGGTGCGCAGGTGTGGTAACGGAGTGGAAATGATCAGAAGTCGGGAACACTGTAGATACACCTGTCAACACCACCAGATCCCCGGGAAGAAGACTGAGAGGACGGTCTTCTGAAATCTCGCGAAGACGAGCACGAAAAGCCATTGCGACGTTGATGGGATGAGTCTTGGCGAGAGAGTGAACGTGGCGCAGGATGTTCTCAATAATTGAGAATGAAGGCTCAGCGAGTTCGTTTGCCATGTAGGCGACATGTTCGACCAGAATCTCGGCAAATCGGCCGAGCTTGGCCTTGTTGTCAGGGTGAAGACGAGGATGGTGTAAAGCACGAATGCGCTGAATCACGGTTGGTAGATCCTGTCCAGACACGTTCTCAATAATCTCGAGGAACTCTTCGTGGTTTTCCGGGCAAGGATAGGTGAAAGCCAATTTACCATCAGCGGTCTGGTTGACTTGCACTGCTGTTGATGTGGTGGCGCTGCCGGCAGTGGGTAGTGTCATTCCGTTGATCAGCTCGTCTTCCTCATCAGACTCTTCACCGTCTTCTTCGCCTGACACTTCCTCCTCTTCCATATCGCTTTCATCTACTGAAAGGCTGACATTCGAACGTGTCTCAACGAGATCATCATCGATAACAAAATCATCTTCGTCTTCGACCGCAAGCTCTGGTCGAGGTTCGTATGATTGTGTGTGCAAACCGAAAGCAGCGGCATCATCCACTTCGGACTCCTCATCCCCCTCGCCCTGAAAAAAGGAGTCTTTGTCGCTCTCCTGTTCCTCCTCTTCATCGCTGAGCTGCTCACCACGCATCCGGCGTTGACGATCTTCCTCCAGCTTCTTTAGTCGCTGAGCCTCTTCCTCGACCTTCTCCTCCTCCGTCTTTGTTCGGTCAGTTGGCTTCGACCGCTTATCGAAAGTCAACTGCTTGAGTCGCTGATCGTACTCCTTTTCCGAGTCCTTGCCTTCGGGCTCACGAAGCATGGCTGCGCGCTCTGGGTTCATGGTGTCCAAATCCTGCTTGGGCGGCTCGGGTTTGGCCGGTGCCTTAATTCCGCGCAACGCAGCGAAAAGGTCTGGTAACTCCTTGTCCAGCTCCTCCCGGAGGTCATCGTCGTCCTCTTTTGCCTGTTGTCGCTCGGCCTTGTGGAACTTGGATTTCGCGATGACCTCCTTCATGACCTCAGCCTTGGACTTTTTGCGTTCGGGTTGAGCCTCGCCATCTTCCCCGAAATCGATGAAGTCTTCGTCATCCTCGTCATCCTCACCGACACGTTTTCTTTTCCGCGGCGCTTCTTCGTCATTGTCAGATTCGGCTCCGCCCAGGTCACCGCCGTCAAAGTCATCCACAGCGGTTCCATCCAAAGTCAGAGACTGGCCCATATGGGTCAATTGGAACTCTTCTTCATCCTCCTCCAGGTTGAACATTGATTCCTTGCGCATCTTCTTTTGACTTTCTCTTGCGAATCGTTCAGCGGCGCGCTCTTCAGGCGTCATAGTCGGATCATTTTCACCAAAACGGCGATCGACAAGTCCGCCGACTTTGTTACGGCTGTTCATCTCCTGTAGTAGTGTCGTCCGTCGCTATAAGATAATCTATATTAGCGTGTGTCGAGAGCGTGCAGTGCTCCGTGTTGCAGTTTATTCTCACCCTCTCCTCTCCCAATGACTTCGTGACACCGGGACGACGCCCGGTCGCCTTTGTAGATTTGGCATCATCGCGGGTAGTAGTTTCGAACTTGCTCCTCGTGGCGGTCGGTCTGATCTCGAACGGGTTAAATCGGTCTCGAATTGCTTGCAATGCGGCGTTCCGCTGATTTCGATTTTGCGCTCCCACCCCAGATTTGGCGTTCTGGCGCTTCTGCTTCTTCGACTGCTGAGGCCCGAGAACTCCAGTCTCTCGCAGCGACGCTTTCAGTTGCTTGAGCTGTGAGGGCGGCATCTTTATTTCGAGAAGCTTTGCAGCAAGTGGAGTTTTTTCGTTGATGTGAAGCCGATCAGAAAAAAATAGATTCACCGCCCCGGCGATTAGAATTCTGCCATAGGGTCTCCGCATCTCCAACGGCTTGAGGTTCATTCACACCATGTCTAGTTTCTCGGGTGATAAAGTGCTATGGCTCTGTCTGGGTATGTCTACGTGCTACAATGCTATCTATAAATACAGAAACTGATTGGAATAGGAGTCTCGCTATTCTTTGCCGTGCGTGGGATCGTTCACGATCTACGCCGAGTCGTGGAACTCACGGAAATCAAACATGTGGAGAAAGAGGACAAGATTATCAGTGACGGAGCAGAGGATGGTACGCAACAAATTTTGGCCATTTAGGTGACTTACGACTCACATATCACAGTATTGAAGCTTGATACTCTTCTGACATTATCTCAAAGCACGAGTCATGAGCTACGATCTGCGTATGTAAAAAATTGCCATCCATGTTGCACAACTCCAATGCTAACGGGTGTAGTGCTTTGCGCATTATCTCCGAGAGAGCTACCAAAGGCCCAACTCGCGATCTGTTGCTAGAAGACTTGTCATCCAAAAACAAAGACAGACGAGACAAAGCGCTGACAGCGCTGCATTTTCTCACATCGAATCGCGCCTGTAAGCCATTGATTGGCCCTTCTCACTGCAAGGGTTCTGATGCTAACAAGTCGCAGTGTCTCGAGCCTCAGTATGCGCCAACCTGCAAGATCTTGAAACTTTTACGGCGTTGATTAATTGCCTTTGCAACTTCCTCGACGAACATACAGAAGAGACTTCCTCGACTGTCTCGCCGATTCTACCTAAAACCAGACCATTGGGGGAGAAGAAAGCACTTCAAATACTGAACGTTCTTCTACCTGAAGACATTCCTGACGCTTTGTCAGCAGGGCTAGTGTCTAGATGGCTGGTTAAATACCCTTTTCCCTGTGCTCTTGACGAGTCCTCCGGGCGAGAGAATGTCATTCTCCTCATGAAGAATTGGTGGTCCGACGATGCAACTATGAGCTCAATACTCGGCACGTTGACCACACATCCAGAAGGCTACGAACAACTTCAAGAATATGGACTGATGAGTATCATGGGCGATGAGTCGGATGAGGAGAGGTACAGACGTCGGGATGAACAAGATGCGCGAGAACTTGCCGCAGCCATTGAAGATCTTGATGATGATGACGACAGCGCGATTTGGGATTTCGACGAAGACTCAGATGAGGATGCTGAGGAGGATATGCCCAGGGATGGTGACATACTAATGGAAGAGGGGGAAGACACTGCTGGACTAGGTTCGCGCGCTCCGTCACGAAGACTACACGAAGGGACAACAGAAGATCAGGCTTTGAGACGGCGAAGGCGTGAGGCAATGGTGTTGAGTGAAGGCGGTCGACCATTAGGCCGTGAGAATATCATTCAGCCCCCTCTCTAGGTTGGAGATCGCCTGCGAGTGATTCGTTTACACCCGTTTTGTGTTTTTCGTCGAATTGCAAAACCATGATACCCAAAATTGCTACACGCCTATCGAATCGAGAGAAATTGGATACACACTTCATCATTAGACTGTTGTTCTCGTATCGTTGCAAAGTCCCGCTATACATGCTACAGCCCAATCCACACGGACTTGGAAAGATGGTCTGTCTTCTTTCTGCTGTTCTTCACCATACCAAAAGATCTCAGATCCGATAAAGCACCATAAAATAAGGCCATGACTAACCGCTCGTCACATGCGTCTCCCTGCTCACTTTCGAAAACAGAGTAGAAGGTCTGCCAAAGATCATGTATGTTGACCAATGCCCCGGATTCAAGGTATAGCTGATACAGTATCGCAGTGGGCGGCTGCTTCACTGAAATTCTTGCAGCGCTTGTATCGGCCGAGGAAACCAGGTAATCGAAAGGATTTGCCAGTGCACGCTCGATCGCAAAGCGCGGTCTTGGTGTGAAAGTCTCTTTCAGAGGATTACGGAAGTCGAATAGGAAGGCTTCGTGCATGAAAAGTTCCTGGGGCTGGATCAGTGTTTCCGCAAAGTATTCCTGAAAGGCGCCGACGAGTCGATCAACAATCCTGGTGTACTCAAGATCGCGCTTTGCCAGATTGGATTTGCCTTTACTCAGTAAGATTCTTTGCTGGACGACAGTCGTCTTCATCACGGAGCTGTTGATGTTGTATTCACTCCGTAGCGGTAATGAACGTGCATGAGCGCCAACGAGCGAAGCAAAGTCAGCCCTGATGTCCTCAATAAGCAAATGAGTGAGTTCTGCTTCGGGCAAGGTGTCAAGCAGGCGACCCATCTTCTCCGAGTCAAATGTCCGCATGGTGGCAAGCATGTCATCCAAAACCTGCGATTCGCTCAGGTCTCCGGAAAGGCCTCGCACAGAAAGGTCGGAGATATTCGTTTTCTTCACCGATTGCGTGTGTTGCAGACATGAGAATATAAGACCAATAGCACCGAACAGGCGTCGCATACTCTGCTGGCCAATTTCAACATGGCTGATCGCCTCCTGTAAAAGGGTTTCGTCGCTTTCAATGAGGTTTCTCGCGTTTTCTGGCGAGCCCGACTCTATGAGATCCTCACAAAACCTGTTCCATGTTAGTCTCCGCTGTCATTTGATAAACAAGTGAGAGAACCTTACATGCGGAATGACGGTGTATTTCTAATCGCCTCGCAAAGCACGGGATGTGAAAGTGTAGCTGGGCTCGGGTTGGCAAGAAGAACAGATAGGGGATTGGCAAAGAAGTGTGACATATAGGCATGCTTGGCCACGTTAGCGTTCAAATCTCACAAGACCTGTCGCAAAGACTCCTTACTTTAACCATTCGACTGAAGGCCTCGGGAGTCTGGAAATAATCATGAGTCTTCTCCAGAAGGGTGCTGGTGACATTGCGACCGAGCCACATCTTCCCTTCAGGTCCCGCCTGAAGAGATTCGTATATTCGATCGACGCAATTTCCCGCATCTTGGACTTCGAAATGCTTTCCTTGCAGCAGGGAGATACATGCGCGTGGAAGACGGCCTTCAAAAAGCTCGACGGATGTGGAGATACCGAGAAGAACCGTGAAAGGGATTCGATCGAGCCAAGACCTTGCGCATTGTCAGCTTATGTTCTATTTCGGAGTATATTGTTCACTTATTGCTCACTTGAGAAGTGACAAAAGATCCATGAGCAATACTGGATCAAATGCCTCGCTGTCCCGGAATGCAAGTACTAATTTCTTGGTGCCCTTCCTCTGGACATACTCATGAAGAAGATCCAGATCGTATGAGAGCAGCCGAGGGCCCTTTTTAAAGTCAGTCAAGACCCTTCACAAACAAAGTATAAGACGTACACTTCTATCCGTCAAGAATTCATGATATCCATCGTTTCCCTCGGTGTTAGTGATCACAGCTCGAATCACATTCTTGAGTGTCGTCTTCAAATTCGGGGCATCGCCTGATTCAAGCACCACAACTCCACCCTCATCATTGCTCAACAACTGATCATTGAGTCGAGAGAGAAGCCGGCTCAGAGAAGACACGTTTGAACCAACCGTCACCAGTCCCGTGGGAATACACCCATTGCACCTAGCATTATAGTCAGACCCCTGTTTGGATAACGAGTTTCCATTGTGACTTACGTCTCGGGTGTATTGTCCCTGACGAAGGAGAGTACATCGGCCAAAACTCCGGCGTCCACATCTTCAAGAATAGCCTATGAGCTGAACTTAGCGCAATGCACGCTTTCGAATCAAGCGTATATAGACCGCACCTGAATCCTATCCTCCTGCCTTGACCAGATTTGTTTGTAACAGTCGTGACGCAGTTGTGTAGATATCAAGTTTTCTTCTCCATTCAAGAGTGGCACAAAGATTTGCGAAACGGCCGCCTGCCCTTGGTCATGAGCGGACGAGACCTTGCGGCGTTTAGCAGGTCGCTCACTGGCGGTTTTCCCGGGGTTTGCGGGCTGGTAAACATATGCGCCCTGCAGTGAGTTAGCCTGAACCATTCTTGTTCTGGAGCCTTTCTCCTCATACTGCTTCCGAAGAAAACTTACCTGATTCGGTGACTTGTCTCTGGACAAGTCCAGTACGTCTTCTTGTCCTACAGGATCCATTGCTTGCTTCAACAAGTAAAGTCGCGTCCAGCGCGGATGACTTCACGCCCGGGGCCAAAAACGCGCTAAACCCAAACAGGACCATTAATGGTTTTCCGATCTTCAACATTCCACGACCAATTCAGATAACTTCGAACTTCCCCATGAAACACTCCATATGCTTCGCCAGGCTGTCCGAGGAGGTGCTCGATGGTACCAAGCGGTCCACAGCTCAGCCTCTCCCCTGCGCGCTTTCAGCGTTGTGAATGCGCGGCGACTCGACTTCGGCGGGCCGAATGACAAGGTCAACTTTTACGAACAAGAATCGCCCTCGAGCAAAAATGCGCGGAAAGTCGATCCTGAGGCCGAAGACAATGAAGACAAAAATGATGTGGAGGGCGAACTCTCAAAACTTCAACAAGAGCTGAAGACGTTGGAAAAAGGTCCTTTCGAACCTGATGGCGAGTTTATTCGGAGTCTGCCAGAAGAAGACCGGAAGATTGCCCTGGAGGCTCTACAGAAATACGAAGCCGAACGGAAACCGACTGGTCCCAACCCTTCACTCAGCGACGTTTTCGATGATGAATTGGATCATATTCTGAAGGAAGAGTTCGAAGGGCTTGCGAACGAGCAAGAGAATTGGCAGGATAGCGCCAGAGAGCGCCAAAAACTTGCATCGCGCAAACGGTCCCAGCAAGTACTCGCGGAACGGCCTACCCATGCCGCCTACTCTCGTTTCGAAGACTCACTTCGACGTTACACAAGAAGAGACACGAAAAGAGCCACGGAAGAACGTACCAGGCAAGATCTTTGGAAATCATATCGTCGTTGCAAGCAGAGCATACCAGATTTTCTTGAAACGCTTGACGATGGCATGCTGGACACGCTTTGGGAGTCTCAATCTACCGTAGAATCGTCGGGGGCTACCCTGTCTGAGCATCTCCAGATTCTCGCCAAAGATATGAAAACTGTGGGCAAGAATCTCGCTATTCCTCAGATTCTATCCTATATTGAAGCTTTGCACGACGGCGGCGCTGTCGTTCAGGCCCTGGAAGAATGGGAAGCATACCAGACAGAGCTCTCACAAAACAAGCAGGACTTGGAAGAGTATTGGATGCTGGGCGTTCGGCTTTTCGCGGCTGAGAGCAATCCACAACGAGCTCAAGATATTGCCTTGGCATTTCTCGCGAACGACCGGTCCCGTCAGCCTCGCGTGCTCATTCCAGTAATTACAGCATGGGCTCGAATGCCTGGAAAGGACGCCGAGGTGAAAGCATGGGCTCTTTATTTGCAACTGAAGACTTTCCTCGGTCCAGACATGACCATGGAAGACTACGATCGAGTGAGTATTGGCCTGCTGTCTGCGGGCCGCTCAGATGCCGCCGTGGCTGTGTTCAAAGACATGATGGTGACGGGCCAAGATCCGGCGAACGATTCGACCTCATTGTATAAATCAGCTCTTGGCCTGGCCGGAAATCTTCAGGCGTCCAGTATCGACGAGGCAGCTGTGAACAAGGTATCGCTGTCCGCGCTGACAATGCTGCCTCGTCGATTCCACAACCGTTTCTTCTTTGCGAGCTGGATGAAGAAGCTTATCGGCATGGGCGAGGTCGACTCAGCAGCAATGGTCATTGAGTTGATGTACGAACGAGGTGTCAAGCCTGACGCGAAACATCTCAACGGCGTCATGGCCGGCTGGCTGCGCGAGGGTAGTGCATTGGCTCGAGACAAAGCAGAGCGACTTGGTTGGTCCATGATTCAGCACAGGATTGACGCCGTCTGGAAAAGATATCAAGTCGTCGAGGACTCCCCCAAAGTTCAAGTGAACCATCAGCCGATGGAGACAACTCGAATTCCAAAGTTCCTACTTCGTGATGTGCCACCCGCGACCATCGAGACGTTCTCCCTTCTTCTCCTCCACTACACTCGACGCGGAGACGACGACATGGTTAGATATCTGGCCAAATGCCTGAGCGACGCGCACATTCAGCCAAACTCCTACTTTATGAACCACCTTCTGTACGCGGAACTGCGAAAACAAGACATTCGCGGTCTGTGGAACAAATTCGAAACCATGTCTTCAACTATCCAACCCGATCTCGAGACCTACGCATGCCTTTGGGACTGCGCCAAAGTGCAGTACGACCGCGGTCGTACAGCCTTTGATGCCAGCTTCCCCTCAGCACGGCAGCTCTACTCTCGCATGGTGCAATGGTATTCAAGTCTCTCTCTTCGAAGCCAGAAGTTGACTTCTGAGCAGTTCACCAAGGAGCTCTATGACCAGATCATCCGCTGTCTCTGCCTCTCCAAGGACATCCCAGCCACACTCGTCGCTCTTCATTCCCTACAAAACATGTTCGGCTACGGGCCAGACGATGTCACCGCCCGCATGATTGTCCTTCAAATCGCTCGCCTGGCCGGCGTGCCATCAGATACCCCAAAACGGCGCCTGCGACGGCTGTCTTCAACTCCCCGAAGTAAAGAGAACATCAGCCAGGTCACACAACTCTTGGACATGCTAGGCGAGTGCAAGTCGCTGGCGCTGCAGTCACAAGGCCTTCAAATCGAACAGCTCGATCAGCAAGAGAAACAGCAATACCAGCTAGAGGTGATCTCGACGTTGCTCCGCATAGTGCTGAGTCGAACAGAAGGCTTAGATCCCGTGCAAGTTGAGGCCAAATTGAAGCAAGCTGCGACTGACATGTCGGTCGATCAGATCGATCTTGGGCCCCCTCTCGGCGTGGATGATAGCAAACTCCTATAGTGACTTTGTGCTTGTATCTTCTCTTTCTTCTCTGCATCGCATGGCATGGATGTGGCGTTCCATGGCTTTGTTCGGTTTCGACAGAGGTCCTCGGCCTCAACTACTTGTACATTACTGACGGCAACATCGCCACTTATACTGCATGTGGAACACTTCTCTCATAGTCTCTGCAAATCTAAATGGTACTCTGCAGTATACACCACTACAGGCTAAGTTACGGTCGGTGGAAGGAGAGACGTGAATAACTTGAATACCAAGATGGGCGAGGTATTTCAAACACTCCGTCGCACGTCAACCAGTCCAACGACTGTCTACATTGTGGATCGAGTACAAAATCTCAAGGACGCCATTCCGGATGGCTTGAATTGAACTAAGAAGGGTGGTCCTCGCCCATAAATGTAAAGGTGGTAATGATGGGGAACACCCGGCGTAAGAAAAAAGATAAACAAAATGTTTTAAAGTTACATGCATGAACGTATATCGCTTATTTCTTCCCCTTTCCCTTGTTCTTCTTCTTCGCACTCACGGACCCCGGTGTGCCAGGGCTATTGACCGTGGACGTGTCTGCCTCCACCATAACCGCATCATCATCGCTTCCCTGGACAGAGGGCGTGTTGGCCACAGACGCAGCCAGGTTTTGCTTGGCTGGAGTGACAGGTCGCGATGCGCTCACAGACGCAGGCGCAATCGGCGAGTTAGATCCAGAAACGTCAGCGATCTTAGCATTTGGAACAGCACTCTCCTCATTCAACTCTTTCATAAACTCCTCCTGGATGCTGGACTTCTTCTTGTCCCACCACGCGCGCTCCTCGGCGGCCTTTTCACTGTGCTCCTTGAGACGCGCGCGGTAAAGATCATTGTTCAACATTTCATTCGCAGACTGGAAAATAACCTGGCCCCAGCCGGGGACGTAGGCGTTCGCCTCAGAGACAACGTCCCGCACCTCGTCCTCCATTTCTTTCTCTGCGCGGAGGAATCGCTGCCAGAGATCATCGCCGACACTGCCGCGCTGCAAAAGGACTCCAAGAGCTTGCTTCTGGGAGCGGAGCGTCATCACGCGACGGATGTCCTCGGTTGCGCGACGGAGGAGGGACGCCTTGAGGACGGATTCGGGAACCGCGGGGGACTTCTTCTCCGCAGGAGGATCGAGATGCATGAGTGAGAAGTAGATATCACGTTGGATGTGGGCGGGGAACCATGATTCCAGACTGGCCGCTTTTTCTGGAAGAGTGGAAAGAGGACAGATGTTAGCTTGATGTAGCAAAAAGAAACCGAGAATTGCCCTCTGTTTAGGTGTCGGCCCAAAGCTTTTTTTGGCCTGGACGCGCCATGTGCACCTGGGGAAAGGGATACGTACGGGCCTTGCGCTTTCTATATAGAGAGGAGAATGTCGCGAGAGAGCCGATCAAAACACCCAGATAGGCAAGAGGGACTGCGAGACTCAGCCAGTCCACCATGGTGTCGGTTGGATTGCCGTGTGTATGCTCCGAGGTGAAAGGGAGACACTAGAGTTGGGCGCAATGTGATGCCGCGGGCGGAGAATATTATAAGTTGGCTTTCTTTTCCAAGTTCAGCTCAAGCTCCTCCAGAATGAAGGCGGACTGTTTTCAATTGTGGCGGAAGACTGAGTGAGGTGTTGAAGATTGGGAGTTGTGTTATCATCGAAATGGCAGGAAGACAGATACACTTCCCGCCGGGGCCACAGGGCCACAAGGCATAAGGCCAGAGTGTTTTAGTGGTGGGTCAACGTCACATGTTCCGCCCGCAGAGCTCGCTGGTCTCGACTCACTAGTCACTACTCATGTCGAAACAGCTTTGGAAAGTACAGACACAACCTCGACTTACGAGGATGAAAATTGATATGTTTACCAATTTTCATACAAAGTAAGGTGTAATTTTGACACATAGTTGCCGTCCATGAATATTAAGTTAGACATGATATTTCAACAATACAACACAAAAGCATGACAATAACGCCCCATGCAACCATGCTATCCCAGCATCATCCAGCCAGGAATTTCATCGCAATATTGGTATCTTGACAGAGGCAAAGGAGAGTAATATCAACAGGGAAAGGCCCAAGCGATCAAACAAGCTTCACTCTCATGCGGAAAAGCTAGCGTGGCCCAGCTGATCCTTGGTATTCTGGCTGATCGCTCCAATCTCCTGGAGAGACTGCATATCGTCCATGACAGCGTTGAAGGTATCAGTGACACCAATGGCGACCGCTGTGCGATCCCACTCACCGCGCTTGCGCCAGACATAATCCATAAGACATGTGTTCACTTGCTCGAGCTGCTCAACCGAACATCCACTGGTCTGCAGAGAGAGCTGCTTATGGAGGTTGTCAATGTGTTCCATATCGATGGTCAGCTCAGGCATAGGCTTAGTCTGATCTGCATCAAACAATGGAGGTTGAGGCTTCAGCTGAGATTGGCTGCCGTACATCGCACTCAAATCTTCGACTGGTCCAAGCACCAGGTCGCGGGGCCGAGGAGATGGTTGACTGCTCGCGCCCTGTTGAGTGTCAGGCAAGTGCTCTTCCTGTTGCGGATCGCGATCAGGATACTGGTTGAGATCAGGGAATTCATCTCGTGATCCGTGAAAGCTCTGGGTATGTTCAAGTGTATGATGACCAGAGTGAGTAGAATGTCCCGAATGACCTGACGGGCCTGACGACTTCTTGTCCGAAGTGGTTTGTGTTGTGGAAGCCTCGTTAGTATAATCGGCGGGCTGAGACCCCGCGACCATGGGAGTTACAACGCCTGTCTGAGAAAAGCTGGAGATACCTGACTCCCGACGCATTTGCTGCGAAGGAGCAGTGTACGAATGTGGCGGTCTGGGTTGTGCAGACGGCCCGAAGGAGCTCACTTGGGTATCTTTGCTGTTGGAGTGATCCTCGGAGTTGGTCATGAAGACATCGCCGTCCCCATCACCATGAGAGCTATTGCTGTGACCGTGATGACCTGATTCATTCAGATCTGAGCCGCCGCCGTTGTGATAGCGAATGCCATTGGTATGGCTGACGTTACCATGCTGATTGGGCGTGACGGGTCGCTCCTGGGCATCAGTCTTGAAGAACCCGCTACGATCGGGGATCGTAGTGTCCCCTTCTTCGGCGGTCACGGGTCGAGATGCAGCTGCCCGGAATTCGTCCTGCGCCCGCTGTGCGCGTTCAGTGGCTTCCTTCTCACGCGCCATTTCCCGCAAATAAACATTCTCACACTCTGCGACGAGAGCCGGTTCGGCCTGTTCAATGGTGGAAATATCAACTTCCACGTTGGACAAAAGTTCATTTGCTCTGAGGAGCCGCTCTTGTTCCCCTAGCGTTCGCGCATCCTTCGCGATACGCTTGACATCCGCCAGGAAGTCAGACGGGCGTTTGTAGAAGCCATTCGACAATCGCTTCTCCATCGTCACAATCTCCATGTTGTAGTAGAATTTACCAGTGGCTGTCTCACGAAGACCGGGTGAGCCGTGTTTATCAAAGGCCTTCTCGTAAGGCCGATTACTGGTCATCGGGTCAGGAGGGAGATCACTTGTGACAATATGGGGATCCTCTTCTTCCCACAGGTATCTGATATGGCTTTCATCGACAACACCCTGGCGGAATCGCTTGTATTTCTTGATCTGATCCATGATCGGCTGAATCCGAATCTTCAGGAGGTTGAGAGTATGATGATCTTTCTTTTTCTGAGCCTTACGCTCCTGCTTGGAGATGGGTATGTCGGCCTTGGGAGGTGGCGGAGGGGCAACTTCCAATTCTTCAAGTTGACGTTCCTTGCGATTCTCAGGATCTGGAAAATCTGAAGGTGCCGTCTTGACGTATTCGATGAGCTTGCCGAAGAATTCATGGCGAGCTTTCTCACCGGGCGCGTGCAAATCAAAGAGATTTTTCTTAGAGTACCCGAACAACTTGTGGAGAAGACTAGCATCAACATCTTCGCCCGCTGACTCGAGCACTCCAAGCAGCAAGACAGGATCCGTCGGCGGGATTGAGCGCAACAAACCCATGAACGTCGAAAGAACAGCGGGGCCCACAGTCTCGAACCATGTTTGAATATTTGGGATATATATTACACTGGGTTTGTGTCGTTTGACCTCTGCAAAGAGTTGGATCACGGCAGCTTCGGGCGACCGAGTAGAGTCACTGAGCAGAGTTGGAAGATCGAACGCCTGAACGTGCAGACCCTCGAAGTGATGAAGAAGGGCTGCTGCAAGGTATTGCTGGCCCATGCCATGAGCCCCACGCAGGAGCAAGCGAGGGCGAAATACCCGCGAACGATCAAAGTCTTGCATGATCTGTTCTCGCTTGAAACCATGTCCATCTTCTGGCTCTTCAAACTGAGCTTCTTCGAGCGCAGTCAGTCGCTTGCGCTGGGGGAGAATTTCTGAGAGCGAGGTCTCAATATCTTGTAGTTGTTCTCGGAGAAGAGGCTCCACGTTCTGAGGTAAGGCGGTAGCTCCTGAAGATGTAGAACGCTCGGACGACGGTACCATCTTCTTGATGGCGATCATGAAGTCTTTGGGCGTCACATCAATGTTCTTGGGGTCAATCACCAATTTCTTGTCGGACTTGTAGATCTGAGGGTATCTCCTCTGAACGGCATTTAGCGCAGCTTCCGTGCAGAGCGCACGCAGGTCAGCACCACCGTAGCCCTTTGTAATCTTAGAAAGCTCGTCCTTGATTTCATTTGGCAATGGAGGGTTCCACCCCTTGGTGTGGATATCGAGGATGGCCCGTCGACCCTCGTTGTTGGGAAGGGGGAAATAGAACTCGCGATCAAACCGGCCCGGGCGACGAAGAGCGGGATCAACCGAGTCGGGTCTGTTAGTAGCACCAATCACAATGACTTGGCCACGACCGTCCATACCGTCCATCAAAGCCAGCAGAGTGGAAACGATCGAAGCATGAATTTGTTCTTGCTTGCTGGATCGCACAGGTGCAAGGCCTATCGAGAATTAGTTGGCAGCTCAGGCTGGACTGTCGGAATATCTTTGTGACCCACCATCGATTTCATCGAAGAAGATGATGCTCGGTTGTGTTTTGCGAGCTTCCTCGAAGAGCAATCGCAGTTGACGCTCAGCCTCTCCAACCCACTTGCTCAGGGCATCTGCGCCCTTTCTCATGTAGAATGTGACTTTTCGACCTTCGGCGCTGACACTGTTGGCCAGTGCGCGGGCCAAAAGTGTCTTACCGGTACCAGGAGGACCGTGGAACAAGACTCCACGGGGTGGTACAATATGGAACCGTTGAAAGATTTCAGGATAAAGAAGCGGAAGAGATACCATCTCCTTCAGCTGATCAATGTGACCTTGCAATCCTCCAACACTATCGAAATTGACGTTCACATCCACCCCCAAGGGGTCGGCATCCGCCAACGCCTGTCTGTCCTTGATCTTACCCAGATTGGCAGGCGTGCCTGCAGTTTGCTGAGCAGGATCAGCCGAATGAGTTTGAGCGACCAGTCCTGCACCAGGCACTAATCCGATGGGCTTGGGTTGCTGTATCGCTTCGTCGTCACTGCTGTCACTGTCAACACCTCCGGCTGCAGCAGGTGCTCCAGGCGGCGCAAGAATAGCCGATAAACCGCCACCCCCGAATGGTCCATCTGTTGGGAACAGAGTTCGCTGCCAGCCACCTCCGCCGCCACCACGGCCACGTCGAGAGGGCGATTCAGTCACGAAATTATCCTCGATATCTTCAATTGGCAAGAATTGCTCTGGGCGAATCAATCGATAATCAACTTCCTTGCGGCTTCGACGTGGCTTCTCCGAGATAGTTTCTTGCGCAACACGTCGTCTTGGCCGACCACCGCGGAGATCGTGGAGCTCTTCGGCGAGCTCCTCTGCGACCTCAGAATGACCACGAGAACGGGTCGGGCGTTTGCGCAAACCAGGACGACGACCAGCAGCACTGCTATGCCCCTCATCGTCCGCGTCATCGCGAGCTTGACTGGCTTTTCGGGGGGATCCATTCGATCTTGCAGAATCGGACGCATCGTCATTGGACTCCTCCTCTTCTGGTTCAAAGTCGCTCTCATCGGCCTGGGATTTGCGCTGAGAAGAAGGCTTCTTGCGGCTTGAGCGACGTGGCTGAGCGCCGTCAGATGCATCGGCGTTGGCAGTCTCAGGCTGCTCGGAGGCTCGAGACTGCCGGGTTCGCTTGCGAGATACAGGACCCTCATCCTCGTCTTCATCTTCATCTTCATCTTCGTCATCATGCTGTTCATTCTTCGCATCGCCCACTTCGGACTCTGGAACGACGCCTTCCGTGGTCATTTCAACGTCGTCGCCATCATTCATGAGAACAGTGTCACCCTCAGTGGGTTCCTGAGGAACATCACTTTCGAGAATCTCCAGGGACGCGGGGATTTCAGACTGCTCAACAATCTCTTCTTGGATGACGGGCTGTTTGAAACCACGACTGTTTCGTCGGCGCTGCGCGGCAGTCTCTGGGCTCTGGGTGCCTCTCTCCACTGTCTCCATATGATGACCCGAATTTGTCAGGGCATACATGTCCTCAGAAGCACCCCGAGTCCGCCGCGTAATGCGTCGAGTGATCAATTCAGGTTGAGCGAGGATTTCTGGCCGGAGCTTCAATTTCACAACCGTCTTCTTTTTGGGAGGTGGTGATGAAACCTCTGGCGGTTCGCCATCCTCGTCGTCGCCGAAGGACTCTTCATCGGAGGGCTCTTGGTAGGTTTTGGACTGGGTAGTTCGTCTGCGCGCTGTTCCACGCGCATTTCGTGGGACATTTGGGTCGTCCTGGTCCTCTTCGGACTCGCTCACTGATAGATCTTCGTCCAGGCTGGCACCATCGGAGACAATATCACTATCCGAACTTCTGCGACGCCTCTTGGCAGGCCGCGACCTCTTTTTAGGACTAGCTTGACTTTTGCGATTACGTCGGCGAGGTGCGCGATCGGTACCGTCACTCCAGTCTTCGTCTGCGGAGTCAGACATGTTGGCGAGCTCCTCGAGGGAGCGTTTAGCAGTTCCGCGAGGCATGGTCTGGGTGGGTTGCGATAAGGAATGTGATATCAAATTGGCCCCTATGATTTGGAATGGCCATCGTCAGCGAGAGAAGCAAATCAGAGAGTCGTGGCAGCGATTATAAATAGAGCAAAGTACAAGTGACAGTTAGTAGAGTGAGCTGGGCGAGATAGCTTACGAAAGGCGAGATAAAATGCTCGACCGGCGAGGATCGGAGTCGCCTGGGTGGTCTGATCGCGCGTCAAGGCTCTGCAATATCTTCAGAGCCGACAATGAATAGTTCAAGCCCTATCGCAAGGAGCTCAGCACGCCATGGGCGATGGCGACGATGATGGAACGCGAAGTGATGGTTTCCAAAGCGTGATTCCCCAAGCACACAGATCGAGCGCGTCGATTGAAAAGAGACGATGGCAGGTATGAGGTTGTCTAGATGTGCTTGGCACAGGCTGAAGACGACCGTAGTAAAAGAGCGAATGTAACTGGCAAAGTCGCTGCGGTAGCCGTGATGGGATCCCAGTGTCTCTTGGTCAACAACGTGGGCGGTCGACTCAGAAAGGGACTCGCACCGCCCGGGCAGAGCATTCAAGCACGCGCCACAGGAGGCGCCACCTTGTGGCGCGGCCGCCGCCCTTTAGTCACTCCGCACGTGCCACCCATCTTCAGACTGGATCGATTCACCCTCGATGAGATGACGGATTTGGGGGACCTTCTAGAACCATGTCTAGAAAGGACTGGTCGATGTTCAATCGCCTGAGACTTTCATTTTGAAGCCATAAGAGCCTGTCTCTGATGGATTTCGGGGCCTTTCCGACCGGGATACCGAGTGATGACCAGTGAGGGGAGGAGGTGTCAGAAGGGCGATTAGGGATGACGAGAAGCACAGCTGGAAGCCTTCTTTCATTTGGGTCGTGGCTCCCTTCGCAATGGCTGCCCACCAGAATTGACCCCGACCTGATATCATGTGATTGATGAGTCAGCTGGCTTTTCGGCTCCCGCCCGTCTGAGTCCATGAGGACCCCCGGCCGTCAGCGGGACATGGAGTGACGGGCCATTGTTATGTCTGGTGTTTAGATTGATGTAAAATGGTGATAAGTGTATGATCATAATTGAATAATGGGACTTTTTGAGTAGATCGAATTCATAACATTCATTCTGAATTTTTATGACGATCCATTTCTATTCCAAATTGGAAGCTACCTCTGAGATTGTTGATCTATGTACGGTCACTCCACGGATTTTTGTAGTTACTGCCGCCCGTAAGGTAGCCATTCCATGAAGTCGCAAAATATATTTTTGCCCCTGGGGCTCACGCTGAATTTAGGTCGTCAGAGCTGTCGGGAATTGGAATGATCTCACAAAACACGTGTTCGCACAAAATCACAAAGGGTCAAGTGAACACACACCCACAGGACAAATGTACAATATTTTCCATCTAATACTCTGATGTCCATCCCTGAGAAGTGACCCGAGAGCCCTGTAGAGATACGGCCTGAATCCACCAGTCAGTCGGGTACATAGGCCGGCATGCTATCGAAACACGCTAAACCGTATTAGGAACATCAACTCCAGACCCCCAACCTTACTCCTACGCTCAGAGGACCCGACAGCCGCAATATCAGCCCTTCGAATATCTGGACTGTCCCCCAAAAGAACCTACTACAATATCTCTCTTCCACCCCAAGAATCTATAAAATCAAAATGCTCTCCCAGCAATCTCTTCTCAAGACCGCACATGCGATTCGCGCCGGCTACATCCGGTCCACAGCGTCCACATTCAAACGATCCCTGACATCAACAAGCGGCCGGCTCAATGCGCCGCCGCCGCAACAGCAGCCAGAGCCGAGCGCGTATAGGCAGGGAGTAAGTCACTGACCGCGAAAATCAAATGGATGCCAAGTTCTCTAAGCTTGTATCTCTGGACAAGCCAAGAATCGATTAAACTGATGCACGTGGTTCCAGATGGCCAATTACAAGACCTTTGCAAAGCCCTTTAGCAAAGTGTTTCTTGGGGCGGTGCTTACGTATCAATTGATTTATTGGACGTGGCTCAAGTTGGAGACGGACGAGTCAATGCTCGAGAAGAATGGTAAGAATGAGCGCTCTTAGATATTTCGAAGTTGTTTGGTAGTCACGGGGAAATGGATGCTGACTGTATGGTTTAGAAGAAATGACGGCTTTGGAGCAAAAGGCTCGGGAATTGGCGGCTGCTCAGAAATGAAGACGAAGACAGCAGGGTCAGAGTTTTCGTTCGATAGGTGAAGGTATTTACTTGGGCAAAGCACAGAAAATGTGCACTGAGGCCTGCGTCTATTTGTTCCGAGTATGGGACTCTCGGGGTCAATTCAGTACCTCCATGACGAAGTGGATGGATCTTGTACGATAAGTGTTGAAGAAGTCTCGAATCAAGTCTGAGACCTTGGGGCGCTATCTTCTCGAAATGATAACCGAGTAATGGGGCATGCCCTTCTGTATGATGCGTGTTTGGTCATTACAGGGGTTTAGTACCTGCAGGTGGCTGTAGGGAGACTATTCATGTTTAACAGGGTCGTGAGGTCAGGTGCAAGGTACAAGGCAAGGTCACTCTCGAACGTGCGAGCAAGAAATCGGACCCTTCATTATCGGCATTGATTGTGATTCCTGGTCCAAGTACATGGCATATTCAGCCCTGTACATCGAGGAACACGTCCGGTGGAAGGGAACATATGCTGTCTAATGCCGCTTTCTATTCATGACAGATAGCAGCGGTGAAGAACTTGAGAAATTTTTGTTATAATAGTTGGTGGAAGAGGGAAGGCTACTGTAGAGGCAGCCGCAGGGGGAAACAAAGAGATCGTGAGACTGTCGTGGATGGGAGGCTCTACCTTGGCCAGCCTGGGCATGTTGCAGAATTAACATGCTCGATATCGAGTGAATAGTACAGTACTGTCGAGAAATACAGTGCCATCTGAATTAATGGAAAGAAAGTACGTAACCATTTACGGAGTATCCGTGTATTAGTCTAATCAATGGGGTCCAGTAAAGCCGAGCTAAGAAATGTGATGCGCCAGCATCATGTTAAAAGAAACGCAACCATGCACCTCCAAAAGCTTACGCCATGATGCACTCCGCATGTAATCCAGGATAGCCCGATCTTACATCCTCAACCCGCGAGCTTTCGCTTGCGACTACCTCTCTCCAAAGCCGTTACGCTCTGATAACCACCCGCAGCAATACCATGCTCACCCGTGGCACTCGCTGATGGAAATTGCCACTCCATCCCTCTAACCCCCTTCTTGAAGTGCTCAGCGTCGATGTGATTGAATCTCTCATCTAGCGCCAAACTCCCCGAAGTTCGCAACGGAACGAAATGGGCGCAAAAACCACACCAGAATTGGGATTGCTGCGCCACGTCAAGACGGGCAGAATGAACAGCTGATGTGGTTTTGGTCTTTGGAATGCGGTGTGTTTGGTGGAGGTGTTGTGCGAACATTTCTTCACGGTAGAAGATGTGATCACACGCGCTATCCTTTGCGGGGTCGTGAAGCGTGCAGAGCCAGCTGGGGATGCTGAGATGCTGGGATGTCTCGTGACGCTTCCAGTCGGCTTTGCTACCAAAGGATTTGGCACATTGGGGAAATGTGCAGCCGTAGGGACGTTCGTGACGTTTCTGGTGTTTTCTATTCGAGGAATATGTTAGCCAACATATGATAGAAAAGGTTTGACATGGATATCGAAAGGTTGGAGAGCATGAGACCTACTTCATTTCACAACGAAGTCGCGTGCGCTTAGGACAGACGTCACATCGGAACCAGTCTTGCTTGTCGTCGTCGAGTCCAGCATCGGCAGAGGATGGGCTCTGCTCATCTGACAGACGTTCGAGGGCCGTAGAGAGGATCTTGTGTAACATCTGGCGTTCAGGAGGGGAAAGATTGGTGCTTCCAGACTCAATTTCGATGCCTTCGTCGCTGTGCTGACTAGATCGTCGAGCCCGGTTATTCATCATCTTTGTCATGGCGTTGATAAGGTTGTCTGCTGCGTGTGTGATAGCGCTGACGGATTTGGTAGGCTTCTGGCCTGCAGGGATTGAGTGATCGTCAATGGTAAAAGAAGGAAATGAATCCAAGTGGGAGTGTCCGGACTGTGCCAGGGGAGGGCAATTGGACATAGGCCGGGGTGTCGTAAGATTTGAAGGAACGGCATCCACGTCTTCTGTGGAGCTGTCGGTACAAGACACTGATAGGACTTCTGCTGCATTACTGTGAACCAGATCCTGCTGGGTCTCGTTGGAAGAGTCTTCTGAAGCTGCGTCTTCATGACCATGGGCCAATCGCCCGGAACTTTCATACCAGTCCATTGATCTACAGCCGGTTAGCTTCTTGTCCTCCACCGGTTGCTCCCAGGTACGAGTGCCTGGTTCTGAAAGAAGACCTACTTCTTCAGTAGTGCATCTGCATCTTCGCCATGATGCATGCGACTGAGGTGTTGCTTGAAATTATCCTGCCGCGGCCACAATTTGTTGGGGCGAGGACAGTTCATGCCGAAGCAAAGATACATCATCTTGGGCCCACGCTCGGGTTCTTTATTGTGAACGCACTTTTTGTGCCGGGCAAGATCATTGATTGTACCAAAGCCCTCTTTGCGTGGGCATTGCGGCTCATCGCACTTGAATAGCTTGCGATGGCGGGCCTCATGCTTCCTGAGAATCGAATCCGTGTCAGTACTTTATACGGTCACGAGCGGCAGTGTCCGAGCCAGCATGTACATACCTCTTGTCCGATGGGCATTTACCCACCCATGTGCATGTCGGATGATCACACTTGACGGACTCGACCAGCGAGCTTGTCATATCCTCCATCAAACCCGCGGAGTCCATGAAGGCCCGGTTGAACATGGCTATGGATTCTCCCACGGTTTGATCATGCGAGCCCGCCATCGGGCTTGACAGTGAATCGATACCGTAGGATGATGGAACCACCAGCCCCGTGTCACAGCTTGTTCCTCCATACCCGGAGTCACCTGAGTAGAGGCTGCCGAGACACTGGCTCCCCGTCTCCGACGAAGTTCTATAATGGCCCTTCTTGAAGCCAGCTTCATGATCTCTGTCCGCCATGGACATGTGCGACATGGTCGATTGACTGGGAACACCAGTGACCTGCAGCGGGTTCCACGCATCTTGAGCGGCGGCGAGACGCGATGAATGATAGATTGGGTGGTAGAAGTCATGCGATGCTGGCGACGAAGCGAACGTGCTTGGCCAATCTGGCACTGTCATGTGGGAGTTTGATCCAGCAGCTCCGAAGTCCAGATCGAATGTGGAATCCAGAGAGAGGCCGACTTGAGGATCGTGACTTAAGCCAGTATGCAAATATTGCTCATCTGGAGGAGCCATGATGCCGTGAAGCAGATCGGTTGGATCACTCCAGGTTGTTTGGGAGCACTATTACTACGTATTAGATCAAGCGGAAGACATCAAACAGACGGGTGGGTTAAGTCGGTAATGAGAGGAAGGGTGGGTGAGCGGGTGAACGAGTGGCAGAGGGTGTGAGAGTGAGCGAGCGTATGTATGTGGGTCACTGTGTGTATGGAAATCAAAGAAGAGCAGACATCGGAGACGGAGGTGTGATGGTAGTCCCGAGTCAATCAATCATGCCCGTACGAACCTCCATGATGTGCGGAGTTGAAGTTGAGTTGGGGTTTAAGCCGACAGGTCAGATTAGGTTGTTTCGATGGGCGTTGACGGTGGATCTACCGGATGACCAGGGTGCGTTCTGATGTCTCACGAGAGTCTCGTCAAAGTGAAGTAGTTGAAGTCGGTTGGTTCAGAAGCCAGCTGAAATCGCGAAGAAGAAAAGGCCGAGTCTTAGGCCGATAGGCTGATCAAAGTACGCGGGTTCCAGCACTGCTGCACCGCGCCACCACCAGGGTTTTCAATCGAAAGTTCTGAGGATCAGGAAGGAAAAGAGTTTGGAAAAAAGAAAGTGTGTTGTAGGAGACCGGACTGGGAGTGGTGGACACGGACGGCGAATAAAAAGAAAAGAAAGGCTGATGACTCCAAACCGGCGGATCTGCGCAGGGTTAAATGTGGAAGACACAACAGACGAGGGAGCGAAAGAGAAGAGTCGAAAGATCATCTCCAAGCAGAAGCCAGA
Organism: Penicillium ucsense; assembly: GCA_014839625.1. Lineage (NCBI taxonomy): Eukaryota > Fungi > Ascomycota > Eurotiomycetes > Eurotiales > Aspergillaceae > Penicillium > Penicillium ucsense. Next base: position 79,427 of record WIWV01000102.1, on the reverse strand, counting down.
AAAATAAAAAAGAAACGAAGGAAAAACAGCAACGAGGTGCATTTGCATGGCTGGGCGAATCCACGCGACAGTTCGAATATGCACGAACTGGACCGCATTGGCCATGATTCGCTTTCCGTTGTGGAAACTGCGCTTCTTTTTTTTTCTCTCATTTTCTCTTATTTTATTTTCTTGCTGTTTGGCTTTCCTTCGATCATTCTTTCATTCTCGATTCACATCGACTCGACCGTCGTTTCCTTCTCATGCCCTCGTCTCCCTGTCCTCCACATTGTTTCGCGACCTCGCTTCTCGCCCCGGGCCGAATGACCACGCGGTTGATCCAAGGGATGGCGTTGAGGGCATCCTTGAGTACGCTCAAGTATTAAGCGAAGTCCCGAAGCGAGAGTCAATTCGTGGTGCACCAGTGCTCGAGAGCGTGGATGGAATGCGTGTCTTATCCCTTGATTCAGTGGAAATACCAGACACAGCCCCCCCTCTCTCTCTCGCGGACGCACACGCTGCAGGATGATCTCTAGCGAAGATCAAATCAGCACTGACCCGATTGAGATGCATGATCAGCACTGAAGCGGTTTTGATCAAGGGGACCAACTGAAACGTCACTTGATTGCAGAGACGTAAAGATCTCACAGTTGAACCACCGGGAACGGTGGGGGCGATGATGGCGGAGTGGCTCATTGAGGTTAAAAGAAGATCTCCGACCCTAATCTTAGGTTGTTGGGTCAGATCTACAATGGTGGACCAAGAAGTGGAAGAGATGAACATGTGACTAATTCAGTCTAGCACAGTACAGACTACTAACTGAGTAACTACAGTATAGTATGATGGTGTTGGAGAGGGCACGTGAAGAGAACTGGATTCCTACCACCATTGATGAACAAGACCTGTCTCTCGCTCTCCCTCTCTCTTTCTCTCTAGCATCACCACTCTCCTCATTCATGAGACGGAATCAGATCAAGATTCGTTTCATCTGGACTCACCAGCTAGAAGTTGTCACCCTTGGTTTAATGTTCAGGTCCCCCCTTGGTCAGTCACTGTATTCTGCAATGACTCCCGGTACCCATCCCCGGCCATCCCCAGCGGAGCAAGACCTTAATCGGGATGGATGACAAGGCGATCGACGCATCTCGTTCCTCGTTTTTCGTGACTAAGTCGGTGCCGTTTGCCCATCGAAATTGATGCTGAGTCACGGACACGTTTAGACCTGCCACCTTCGGCACCTACCTGCCCTACTCGTTGAATAGTACGGCTGCATCAATGAATCAATCATGCCGTGCCGTCCACCCCGGCAAGGGATGGCGTCAAGACAAGCCCTACATACCCCCGTGATAGCTCGCAGTGCCTACCACGATAGCAGCCCGGTACTGTACCAGTGCACAGTACAGACTCCAGAGTACAGAGTACAGACTACAGTGCAGTCTACCTGTCCCCCCTAACCGAGGCATTTCTATTTTCAGCGGGTGAATCAAACAAGCTTCCCGCGAGAGGTTAAAGTCGATCCAAAGCAAGGATCCTGAGAAACAGAAAAAATTATACTTTGCCCTAGCCTAGGTGCTGTACTAACTAGTAGCTGATGAGACACACCCGACATTCTGTCAACCACGCGTTCGTCAGCCAAGGTTCGCGCACTGTCCACACGGAAGACACCCGCAACTTCCAACGAGCGAGGTTCCTACAGGACTAGGTCATTGAATGATGGATGTCTGGCGATGACGACGAACGGGGCTGCTCACATTCGATCTCGGTAGATGTTCTCTGGCAATTACGACAAGTATGCTGTAGCCTACTAGCACGCTTCGACATAAGTCAATCGCCACATTTTCCCGGATTCAGACCATCCAATGAGTTACTGTGATTAGGGTTAAACGTACCTACAAAGCCGGAGGCAACGATACCCTAATAATTTCATCCCGAACGGTGTCAGGAAGCACGACCAGGGTGACCTAACCCCGACCTAGTATATACCTCAGTCAAATGAGATCAGAACAAGTAGATGGAAGAAACAGACCCAGATGAAATTCCCCACAAATTTAACCACAAGACAGACTGCTCCCGTCTCCAAGGTTATTGATCCTTAGGCCCAGCCAGAACGACACAGTCCTCTATGAGTGGATACTGGACAGTGGATAATGGATATCCGGCCCGGCAGCACAGTATTCAAGTACTGTACAACACAATGTGATCTCTCAGATCAACTTGCTCGAACACGGACCGTGCACGACTGCACAAAGTACACAATCAAATACCTACCTTAGGGAATAGCAGCGCTAGCATTTCAAGAAAGTACCTTCCATCTCGATTCCAATCGGACAAAGTCTCCATGTCTTTGAGCAGTCCGATCCAACCGGGAGGTACTTTTGCAATGCCTATACTCCCCCGGTCCTCCAGCTTAACTCCGGTCCTATCGTAAGGTACTCTACAGCGCTGCTCCCCGGCTCAATACATGAAAACCAACAGAATCACCTACGGCGTATATATGTTCGTCTCAACGATCACCTGGGACCTACCCAGCCATTAGAAGCAGTCAGCTACAACATGTCCAAAGTTTACACTAGCAGCCCAGCAGGTCCCCGCCACAGTCCCGTCCCGGCGCACAAGGTCCGGTAGTTTAAGTGAGAAGCCCATATGATGATTTACACACGCCACGCAGTACTATTTAACCTCCTTATGTAACCTTAGGTAGTTCACGTTAGTTAGTTAGTACCTTACCTTGGTAACGTTAGTTGGAAGCACTTGGATCATCCCTTGTTAAAGACCAGGTCGTAGTGGTACATCTGGGCCGTCCCGACATCGACCCGATCACTGCGTCGCAGCGTGGGAGGTATGGACGCCTAGGTATAGGTCCAAGAGTATATCTTATCTATTTCTAGACCCGGCTGGTAGGGACAAGGCTGGACCGAGATCGAAAGCCAAAGTAGGGGACTGGGGTGCCTATTTCCAAGGTGGAGGGTAATGGAGATTGAGGAATCGATCGGAGTATATCTGTCTTGGTGAGGAGGACGGAAGCTCCTAATTTAGCAATATCTACCTAGTAGATCTAAAGTACTAGGTACTGTCTAGTGTTTACTAATCCATATTGCAGTGGCTTATGTGAACCCAGTGAAGATGGCAGCAGTAGCACCTGGTTTGTTGCAAAAGCATGTGACGTATATACAAGTATGCAGTATGCACTAATCTTGGATGGAAACCGCCCGTGTGGACGTTGGTCTATGCCAAAGTCTTACGGGACTTGAGAATCTACGGCCCCGGGAGATACACTGAATGTATCACCGGCTTTACTCGATCCCTTGAACACTGGTCGCCTGAATATGCAGTCCACGTGGGTACCAGACTGACATTCGGAATGATGGTGCCCGAGAGAACGCCAAAACGACATGGACATGTGGAAATCAAATTCGGCTATCAGAAAAAATACAGAAAATTAGAAGCTCCAAGATCACATTTAATGTCAGAAAGGGGGGTATAGCTGTAGATCATAAACAAGCAACCAAACTGAGAAGGTTCCAGTCAAACTCGTCAACAATGGAACTCGCCCAGATATCATATCCTCGGACAATCAAGGTTAATGCTCACCGCCGACCAAACACACACACGTATGATACAAGTCGGCGTCTCAAAATGACATGCACAATAGATATCGTTGTGAAAATAGAGCGGATGCGAAAGACAGATTGGAGGCGAAAAACACTAACGAGATCCATGCTAAGAGTTCGCTGCGCAACAAATCACAAGAAGCGATATCTATCCCATCTGCGAGGAATAACTGGAATCGTACTGTCCCCGCACGTGGACAAACGGGTTCGTGGGAGGCACGACTGCCTGGTACGCTTGGTATCCAACCTGTTCGGATATCGGCTGTTGCACGCTGTAAACTGTGTCCAGACCCATCGCCGCCGACGCTACTGCCTGTTGTGTCGGCAGCGCCTGGGGCGGCAACTGAGAGGAGACAGAATAGGAAGTTGGACCAACTGCGGAACCAGCGATTCTCGGCGTGCAGAGTGGCGGATAAGAGACAGACATTTGATGTAAGGGATGCGGGTGAGCGTGGACGTTGGCATGGGCAAAGGCATGGGGGTTGGAATGCGCGTGGCTCTGCAAGTTGAGCGTGGCGGGCATCGTGGCTGGAGGGTGCGTTTGACTTGCACTGAAAGATTCGACGGTAGTAGCACATTGGTCCTCAAATTGACCATTCGTCGGGATTGGGTCAATTATCTCTTCTGGCTCCATCAAAATCTCGCCACCGGTCATGCTGGTGTAGTTCATGCCAGAAAATTGATCAGAATAACCCGGGGCTGGGGCTGAAGCGGCCAGCTCCGGAAATTGCAGTGGCGCCGAGACCTGGGACTGGAATGTGGTGGTCAACGCATCACTATTGATCTTACTGCCATCAACCACTTTCCCAAAGGAGGTTGAGGAGAAACAAGTGGGCTGCCCCTGTGTCGGTTGTACCGCCTGCATCGGGTTCGACGCGCCGCCACTCTGCATCACCAATCGCAAAACTGGCATGGCTAATTGTTCCATGTGCTTCGCCACATGAGCCGTCAGTTTCTTGATCGTACCGCAATGATTGTCGCAGAACGGACAAGACTCTTGCGCCGGGGTAGTGCCTGCAGTGTGCTTGCATTCCTCGACCAATTGCTCGATAGTTCTCCCATCGTGATCAGTGGCCAGCCTGCCTACTCTGCCTGGAGCAGCATGGCTGTCGTCAAATTTGTGCTCCCGCTTCAGGTGCTGGATGAAGTTGTTTTTTCGGAAGCATCTATGAGCGCAACCATCAATCGAACAGGTCCACCACTCCGGCTGACGATGTCGCTCATTCTCGTGACGAACCCAGTCAGCCTTCCGTTTGAACGACTTTGGCTCAGTGCAGTCGGGGAATGTGCATGTGAAAGGCTGTACATCCTCATAGACGTGCTTTGACCAGTCTGATGGTTTCTTGATCTCTTTGACTTGAAAACAAACATTGCACTCAAATACAGCTGGCAGTCGCGCAACGGGGGGGAAGGGCACACCGGCGGGAAGGTGAGCTGCAGCTACCATTATCCCTTCACTCGTGCCCTGAGGAGAGTCGTCATCGTCCAGGACACGAGATTGTGTATGCCCACAGTCCCCATCCGCGGCCGGTCTATTGGGCGCCAGTAATTTCGCCTGTCCACCCAACGCAAAGCAAAACTCACCAGACTCGCAAAATCCTCTAGATATTGCAGTGATGTGCGCTTGTTGATAATCAACCAACTTCCTGTGTCGACGCACCTGCTCGTCAGCAAAGCGGTCAATGAGGCTTTCACACAAGCGCGGGTTGAGCTGCATGATCTGCGACTTGAAACCCTCCTTGCTCGGCACGGGCAACGTGGATGGCATGGGGAATTCCATCGGGTGCGCTTTTTCCACGCAGACTTCTGTTTCCTCATTGTCTTCAGCGTCTGACGCGTTGACTTGGGATACTGGGCCTGGTTGCAGCTCATCTGGATCGAGGCGCACTTTGTGGAATGGAGCCAAGTTCGCGACGGGGGGGCCTCCTTCGTTTTGCATTAGGCTGAATAGACCAGGTGTACTTGGTCGCGGCAATTCGCTCTTTGCACGGTCACGGCCCCATCTGGGCGCGAGACCCTTGGGAACAGTATCAGGTTGAGGCGACGTTGCTCGCACAGAATGACTGCCACCGACTGCGGCCATTTTCCCAGTCATGGAAATGATCGCATTTGTTAAGCTTGGGGAGCGAGTATGCGGCCTTGGCGAGTGTCTGCCGGACAAGCTCAATCGATGTCGGTAGCTGGAGCTAGTACTCTCTTTTCGTTGGCTGGCGACGGCGACTGTGTCCGTATTCTGCTCCGGGGGTTTGGCACTGGCCAGTGACAAGTCCGAGGCCTGTCTTTTCAACCTTTGTTGCGCTTGCTGGACTCCGCGTTTGAAGAGAGAGCTGCTGCTCCAGCTGCCACTCTTTCTCTTCGTTTCTGGGAATCTCAGAGACTGCTCAAGGCTTAGGCTGAGGTTTCTGATACTGTTTTGATCTATGGTCGCCGTGATGGAAGCCGCGTCCTGCTCTCTCGCGCGTTCCTCGAACTTGGCCATTGCAAATGCAGAGGTCTGAGGCTGCTGTCTAACGGGTTCGCACGACACATCATAGAGTGGATACATGGGGAAGGCCTCATTCGGGGACCCAACGAGATCTGACGAAGCCATCACGGGGGGAGAAGAGGCCTCCGGGCGCCCATCATCAGTAACCAGTGAAAGGCCATCTGGTGACGAGTTACCTTCCGAATCATCTTCACTTGCATTGCTCTCCTCGCTACTTTCATGCACCATCAGACCGGGTCCCAGAATTGAACGTTGGCTTGTGGTCAAGTTGAAATAATCGACGTGCCGAAGAGGCCGATCACCGGTGCTTAGTGCGCGTATGCGATTCGAGACCTTTTGACGGCCTCTCGGGACATTTGACGGTTCATCGCCAGCATCACTGTTGACTTCAGACACACTTTCCTGCCAGCGATCAATTTCTTCGTTTTTCCGGCTCTGCTTCAGCTGCGCCTCGATCTCATTAGGACTCGGGCCATATTCATGCCCTCGGGAATGAGGATCTAGCCCGTGACGGGCATCTGCATGGCTCTGCGAATGGCCAAAGCTGTGTGCGAAATCTGCAGAAGCAGAACCGGGGGAGAAAAGATCATTCTCCCGATTGTCATGCTTGATTGAGCCATCTTGATGGCCAGAGGGCGAAAGGAATGAGGAACTGGGAACTGCCTCGATGGCCTGCTCTTCCGGCGAATCTCCGCGTGACGTCGCTGAAATGGTGATGATGGGGCTCCGTCCCCTCATTGGAACGGAGGTATAGTCTGTGGAAATTGTCAATCTAGGTGGACCGTGAGATGGATCCTCACTCGAGCTGTTGTCCTGGCTTCTCAAAGCCAGTGTCTTTTCGGCCAGCATAGTGTTGAGATGATGCTGCACCGATGCCACCTCCGGCATGGATGACGGACTGGGCATCATGTACTCTGCGCTTGTATAGAGGGTCGGGTCGACCGTCTCAGATGTCAGCCATTTCGTATCAATGGCAGCAATTGAAGACAAATTCCCCGAGCTTAGACTGGACACCTGAAGCGGGCTTTCCAGATATGCGGAGTCACCACCTGTCGCTTCGAGTGTCGAGATGTCCTCCCCCAGATTTGCGACCTTGTTGGAGTCCTGGAATGTGCACCCCTGAGGCTGCCCGGCGAAGCAATCGGCTCCCTCCACTGAAGACGGGTAATCGGCAGCAGCCCCAGGCTTGGAGGTCAGACGAAAGGCGCTCGCATCGAACTCGCCTTGCTCGGGATCAGAGGGCTGTGCTGTCAAGAATGGATCATATGGATCCGACAGGTACGGCTCCAACGGCGAATAGTGGGACCCCGCTTTGACAGGAGAGATCCCACGATGGTGTTCCGCATACTCGGCAGCGGTCGCCATGCCGAAAGTTAGATCTTTTTTCAGATCACTGGACGCGAGATTGTTGATCCGTGCAGGCAAAGACTGATTGGGTGAGCTGATCTCCGATGGGGGCGAGACAGGCGCTGACGGAGGGAACTCATTGAAGGGATATTGCCACGGATCGCGTTGAGCCAGTTCGGGGCAAATGGTATACCGATTCTCGGTCATCGGGTTGACAACCCCCACTTGTGAGATCACTAGACACGTCCTTCAGACGGAAGAGTCGTACAGATGGGGCACTGTTCTGCTCTGCTGGGTCTCTCTCTCGCGGTCTGTCTTGTCAGATCAACGAGAAGTGGGCGCAACTCCGGAACAGTTCTCACTGCCAGCAGCAGGCCCGAGAAGGAGGGGACTTGGAAAATTGGGGGCCAGACGGAGTGACAAGCAGCTAACGACGGGTCAAACGAGTCGTTTTCCACGCCAGATTAAACTCGAGTATAACGCAGCGTTGTTCGCAGCTTGCAAGAATGTGATATAAAATAGTGCAGAAAGTGTCCGGAGAAGACCTAGGGGGCAGAAGACCGACTAAAAGAACCCGGTGGATGACTCCGATTCTAGTTCGTCCTGGTCGAGGTACCCTGCAGACAGTTTGACAGTCCATTCCTTTCGGGGTTGGCGCCTGTGGCAGACGAGACGGGGGTTCAGCCTTGAGAGAGTCGGGGCATCCGCTGGCCACGAGCCTCATTTAGCGCCCGGGTGTTGCAGTACATCGAACACAAGATTAACTTTCCTGGCGCTGTATCTCTTGGGGTGAGTGACTTACTGGGAAGTCGCTACTAGTCTATGGTCACTGGTCGCAAGGCACGAGATACGGGAAGATTGCAGGAGCTCAAGACGTCAGTCGAAGTCAATCACCTCGGGGCAGTACCTGGCTACCTGTACCTGACACTACCTGCAGTGCCGAGGGAGGTACTTGGACTCCTGCGGTACGGACATGCGCTCAACGAGTCGAGGTGCCGGTGGTACCGCCCCATCCATGACAAGGCCAGCGTATCACAGATTCACAGCCAGCCGGTGATAAACAGAGACCCTTTCCACAGGGTAAAGGCTAGGAGAGGAAAGTGAGTGTATACCCAAGGCGATTCCACAAATATTTCCGTCGAGGCAGATAGGTACCAAACCTTCATCTAGATCAGGCCTCGTTTTCACTGTCGACCTCCACCAGTCAAAGCTACTATACTCATCAGTTAGTAGTAAGTAGTCTAAGTAAGAACAACCTAAGGTTAGGTAGTAATTAGTACCTACTGACTACTCACTACTCACGATTTACCACTGTACGGAGCTCCCAAAATTGCATCATCCACCAAACAAGGCAGACCGCAAACTGCAGCAAGTTCGCATACGCCATGGCGGCCATCTAGCGATGTGCGCTGTCTCCAGTCTCCAGTGCTCCACTACCAGTCATTGCGCGCGACGGAAGCATCTGAAACAGGAACGATCCCCTGTCAAGACTCAAGACTCAAGACTCCAAGCTGCCCAGGTCCCCAGCTCCCCGAGACTGCGCCACCTCTTGTTGTTCGTCTGGAGCCAATTTGCTTGAGTTGCACACCGCCACACCCTCTGGCCATCCCATCTAGCAACCAGCCACATGACGGATTTGTTGGGAGCGTTTGAGTCCAACAGATGGTTTCCCAATACCCGTTGCGGGAATGTTCGGCTACGTGATCGTGTGGTCAGTGGTGATCAACTATGGACATGATTGTCACATGAGATTGCGGTCTAAAATACTTGTCCACCGCAAATTTGAAAAGATGAATCCCGAGATTTAGGAGAAAACGAGTCCGGATCACCGGGAAGTGGAAACTAATGTGCAAGTGAAGAACTGCAAGTATGTAACTCTACGCTCAAGATGGAAATGAAGGCGGGTAAGAAGACTATCGACTGAAACGACAACATCCTGAATTCATCATTGACATATGAAGAGACACAAAATATTAACAACAAAACCGTGATTGACCCAGAACAAACTTGACGTCCCAAAAAAAACTTCAATCCCTCGCTTTGACAACATTCGCTAGGCTAAATAGACCGAGGCCAAAAACACAGAAACCAAAAAGTCACATTAACAACCACTTCGCATCTCGCATACACTCACACATCACCGTTCTACAGGCCTTTCCCTCTTCTTGTCTCTCTCTCATGTTCAAGCTTCAACAGCATGTCCCTTTGCGTTGGGACTACTCGGTGGTGAGAGACACACTACCTTCTTCTGTACCGGGGTGGCACTCCGCACCGGCAGCGAACCGCCTGTTGGCAATGCACCACCCACCGGCCTAGGGGTCGCGCATCGAGGCGCAGGAGACTCGGATTGAGCCGGGACCGAGGCCGAGAGTTTGACAGCTTCATTCTCGGGAGTCAGCGGGGGACTGATCGGTTTCTCCTCAATCTGCGGAGACTTCTCACTCTCATCAGCGGGTTTCACGACTTCCTCGGCGCCCTTGCTCAATTCCTGTAAGCGTGCGATGACCACCGGCGAGTCCATGTACAGCACTTCGCCCGGTGCGTAGACACATGGAGTTTCACGGTCCGGATCGCTTGCAAAATCCTCATGGGCGGCTTCTCGGACGATGCGTGGGAATGTGCGAAGCACAACCTGTCGTCTACCCTCAGGCTTGGAGAGACTCTTCTCGGAGGTGCCCACCTCGTCCTTGGAGGTATACTCCACCCAGCCATCTGACTCGACCATCTCATCGCCTGGTGCAGGGAAGTGTGCAATGACCAGCTCTCGTTCGACTCTGGCATGTCGCCAGGTCTCGGCCGCGAGCTTGACAATCTTCCTGACCGCGGTCAGAAGAGAGTCTAGCTGACGAGGGTCAGCAAAATGACGAATTTGATCAATAATTTCATCAACAATCACAGCGGCGGCCACGTTGATTGACTGCTTGGCATCAGAGGTGGTGTAGGCCGCCTTGAGTGTCTGCTGGCGCCAAAAAGCTTCGCGACGGACGGATTTACGGCGGATATCCGAGGACAGCATTTGGAAGAATGTGTCGGCCTTGTCGTAGCGGCGACCGAGGGTGAAGAGGAATGGTTGGAAAACACGGTAGGTCAGAGTTTTGGAGACGACGTGCTGTACGTAGGCAGCGCGAAGGGCTCGAGACGGGGGCGAATTGTCCAGGAAGGATGGAAGCTCGGAAGGGATCTTGGAAAGAATATCCTTGGGGGGATCGATCGGTAGATAGACAAAGTATTCGTTCGACAGATCAGCGATGAGAGTTGCGAGTTGGGCGAAGCAGTCCACACTAGAAGGTCGGGTAAGAAGGCGTTAGAACCTTGTGTAAAAGAAATCTAGATGACGTTGTAGGAAGAAAGATCGGTTTGTTTGAAACACGACGGGAAGATTGACATTCTATAGCGTAGCTGGACCAGAGATCATGGTAGTCGTTGCGGAGCAGCCGAACGTTTATGTATAGAAACGCTCAAACAGACGTGGAAGGGAAGCAACGAAGGGTGGGAACCGACAGTGGTCGCTGATCATGCCGAAGGGGGGGATGAAAGCAATAGATAGATGTCGAAACAACTCGAAACGCTGGAAAGGACCACGATACAATAGGAACAGTCTACTTACAAGAATTGATCACCCTTGGTTGTTTTCAGATCAGTCGCCTCCCCAAGACTCTGCAGTGTTCGTCGCAGCCGGTCACAGTCATGGTCCAGATTATCGATCGTCGATCGCATCTGCTCCACTGCACGTTGAAGCTGTTGTTCCTTCATCAATCCGTCCCCTTCGAGCTTATCTTTCTCTCGCTCCGCGCTGCTCAACTCTTCACCCTTCTCATTGAGAAGCTTCTGCAAGGCAGCTCGCTCAGCTTCCCAATGTTTTTCCTGCTCCTGGAAATGAGCCTCAAGATCGGCAATCTTCTCCTGGAGTTCTTTGGCGGCAGCTGCGAGCTGTTCTTCATGGCTTTGGCGAAGGTCTGCCGCCTCGGCGGCGTGGCTGGCTCGGAGAGCATCTTGCTCACCAGAGTGAACTTTTCGAAGCTCTTCACAAGCCTCGGCATGCTCTTTCCGTAGGTCCTCCAGCTCTCTGTTTTTGGCTTCAAGCTCAGCAACCCGAGAGACAGCCTCTTCGCGGACAGCATCAAGCTCGGCAGCTTGTTTCTTCAATTCGGACTCTTTGCTCTCGATCACAGCAGTCTTGGAAGCAACTTCAGACTTGACGGCCTCGACTTGTCCTCGCTGTGCCTCTAGATCGTCTTCGAGTTCCTTCTTCTCCTTGCTCCAGTCCGCCTTGGCGGCCTCAAGCTGATCACGCAGTTCCTTTTCGCGGACCTCCAGTGTCTCCAGAGCAGCCTTTTCATCCTCACCCTTGATTTCCTCAAACAGCTCAGTCAGTTCCTGTTTCTGGGTGAGGATTGCTTTGCTGTGGTCCTCCTTTTGACGCTCCATTTCGGTAGCGTGCGTCTCAGCTGCAGCCTTCATCTCTGTGGTCAATCTTTCGACCTCAGCTTCGAGGTCAGTTTTGATTTTCGAGAGCTCTTCGTTAGTCTTTTGATGATCCGCTAAGCCGTCTTCAAGATCCTTTTGTTTTTCTTGCAAGTCGCCGACTTCAAGGCGAAGCTCGTTGATTATGTTCTTGAGTTTGGCACATTCTTCAGCGCTCTCGTTGGCCGTCTTCTTCATTTGAGATTGCAATGCCTCGATGTAGAAATCTTTGTGCATGAGCGCTTGCTCATGCTGATTGCCAATCTGCTTGATCTCAGCTTCGCGGCTATTGAGCCTGGTGTGCGTGTGACGGAAGCCATGGAGAAGACGGTTGATATCCGGGATAGCCGACTGAATTCGCTGTAACAGCTCAACGTGCTCCTGATCATTCTCCGGAGGGGAGATGACGCCATTCTCATTGATCTGCCCGTTGCCCAAGCCGAGATTTTGAATGGCTTGGAACGAGGCCGCGTAAGGCTGACTGGATCCACTGTAGCTGCGTTGCATGTAATGGCTGTCGTGTGGCTGGTGCTGTGGAGGAGTGTACGGATTATATGGTGGTACAACACCGGCCGAGCTCATCACTGGAGACTGGGTTGCAGAGGCATAGCTGTGAGTGGTGGACGGAGGTGGCATCGGAGCCGTCGCAGACCCCGTAGCCGGCTGCGCTGCGGGCGGAGGTGGGGTGGCAGTAGGGGACATCACCGGCGATGCGTATGAGTAATGCGACCTAGCAAGAGGGCTGCTGACCTTGGGCACCGGGGAGTGATAGTACGGAGCCGAGTAATGGGGTGTCGCGTACGGTGAGTAGGGCAGTGGAGGCGGAGGATAATAAGGGTAGTAATGAGCTTCGGGAGAAGCACTTGACATAAACCGTGCCTCAGTCAAAGACGGCGATGGAAGTGGCACCAGGGCCGGCGGCGATGGATAGGGAGCAAAGGGAGATGAGACCTGAGCCCTCTCGGGGTACTCGGTAGGATACGCCGGGTAAGCTGAGTAGCCAGGATAGCCGGGGTATTGAGCGTAAGCTTCTTCGTAAGTTGGCTGTCCCTTGGGGGTCTCTGGTGATGGCTTGGGCGTGCTACGGCGCGTAGAGCTTTGCGAAGACCGGCCGGACGGACGATACTCGGGGTGCTCTTCGTACCGCTGATCAGGGCTGTCCTTGGGGTGGTGACGACCTTCGAGCTGATCTTGAACGTGATGTTCTTCGTACACCGGCTCGCTTGCCTGCTTCGGGGCTTGTGATCCTTCCCGCTCTTCTTCGTTCTGAGGTGTTACAAGACACGCCGAAGATGGTGTGGGTGATACTGATGGAGCGTCCACCTCGAGGAAGTCGTTCACTGAGATGACCTGCTCATGCGCTGGGTCTGGTAGTTGAACGGATGGCTCTGAGACCCGAATCGGTTCAGCCTCTGCTTCCACAAGCTCCAGGTTAGCACTTGTGGGTGAGCCAGCAGGTGTCTGGGCTTCGTTGATTTGAATGATGTCTGTGGGTTCTGTATCCGCGACAAGATCTGGGCTCGTCGCCTTCTTATTCTTCTGCTTCATCAGGACTTTGCCATGCTTCGCATTGCCCTTGGCTTTCTTGCTACCTAGCACCATGATGGTCGGCTGATGAGTGCCCGAGATCGTTGGTTGAGAATAGAAGCAGACGTGTTCCCAATGGTCTGGGTGGATTATTGCGTGCAAAAGTGCGACAAGAACTTATAGGTCGAGTCGGCTGGAGGATGAGGCGATTTTGCTCCGCAGTGTACATTTGCAAGATTGATCTGACAATGACTTGAAATATGGTCCCAAGATGGTCTACTACAGACGTGAGTAGACGCAAAGATCAAAGTAGGCAGCGAAAGCCGGGATCTCGGAAAGCGCAAGGCACTCAAATGAGAGGGCTTGGGCAGAGAGAGAAGCAAAGCGAGAGAGCGCACACGAGCCAGATGTTCTGACTGTTGAGGATTATGGGCTTGTAGTTGGCCACAAGCACACAAATGAGGGTGATACACGAAGACGGGGCAGCCAGTCTTCGTTCAGGAGTTCTTCAGGGCGGTTCGATTCTCAATTTGATGAGAGTCGAGTGGATATGATTTTGAGTGATATTGTTGGCACGTATCAGAATTGAAAAGGAGAGGGAGAGGAAGAAAAAGAAGACGAGTATAAAGTATCATGGAGTCTGGCCATGCACCTAACTACAACAGGAATCTATTTTCGCGTTTGTGTGGGGGAGACGAGCTGCCTTCCCTGGGCCTGAACTGGCCGGGGCAATTGTACAATACCGTATGTATTGCTGAACATCATACAGCACGATACAGTAATAACAATACAGTCTCACACTAGAAATGTTGCATCGACTCTCGAGTCATTCGAGATTTCGGAGAGGAGCACAGATGGATGGTGCGTGTGCTGTCCCGCCCGATCGTCGCCCTCGAGGAGCTGTCCACCCGGAAAGGGCTCCTAAGTTGGAGTGCCTCGAATAAGTGTGGCTGTGGCAGTAACTTGGGTATAACCGCGACGGACCGAACCGTATCTAGTGTGGATGATTTATTGATTTGTGAAATTCCAGTGATGCTTTAATGCGCAAAGGTTCTTGTGCACTGCCCAGCTGCAAGTTGATTGGGGACCAATTGACAGTGTCCATTGAGGAATGCTAAGCGAAATGCTGGTCGACTCCCTGGGAGGGCATCATTTATTTCAATTCGAACTGAAGGCATAGCCAATGGGGATAAATGATGTGTGGGCGTTGGGCGTTGGGCATCAACCGGCTTGGGCACGATGGACTATAGGAGCCGTAAGGTAGTTACCGTACGGTACTGTCGTAGGGCAAGCAAGTTTGGACATTCGGACCCAAAAGACGATGCAATCAATGCCTCGTGACGCGGGACTCGACGAGTCGAGTGACTACTTGAGTCAAATAGGAGTTCAAAGCCTGTTAGTTATCCCTCGCGCTCGACACATCGCTTGGGTGCCTTGTTGTTGCCCGAATGCTCCTTGGGCAAGGTAAAGTACGCCAAGCCAGAACCGGATGGATGTGGGATCCAAGGACATACACATCTCGGATCGGCAACGTAGTGGATTTCCAACCTTCCGTTTCCACGACATCTATCAGGTTTGTAAAGCTGGAACCCCTCGATAGATTCTGGGATGTAGGGACCTGCCACTCCTCCACTGTGCGCAGGTGAACTCTGTGCGCAGGTGAACTATGATAAGGTAAGGTTGCTCCAGACTAATGAATTCAGATCATTCCACCTGTAATTCACCATGTGATACATTGATATATTTGTTCGCGAGTGGACAGTCGTCGCTGTTGATACCCAAAGATACCTAAGGATTCCACAAACGAGCAACAAGTCAATTAGACGATCTTTCTGAAGCTTATATCTCAGTAAGAAAGAATATAACCTAATCCTTCCCAGGTTTCTTTCTCCAAAGCCCACTCAAATTGGCAAATGATTCTAACCTTAGGATCAAACTGAGACTCCTACTTGTCTACGTAAGGGCTCCAGCTCACCTGGTATTTCAATAGCTTAAAACTGGCATCAGATTCTTATTTGGTCTGACTACCTATTTCCGTAAGGCGCTCCGTTCGGCAGTTTTGAAGGTCCGGTGTTCATAGTAGGCTGGGGTTTATGGTGTCCTACAGAAGTTAACAATTGAAGATCGCTCTCTCGTCTTTCTTTGTGTATTCTGCTATGTGGGAGATCGATTATCTACGCTACATTGACGTCACTGCTCGGGAAAGGGTCTGCAGATGTTCGAATTGCAAGTTCTACCCTGATATACTGCTCCTTTGGGGGAAAGTGGGTGTATATTTGCTTGATTACGAGGTTGAGGTTAGATCGGTCTAGAAAGAGGTAACAGAGGACACTTTAGGTAGAGGGTCGACCTTGCGCGTGTCATATTTATCGCGCAGCAAAGCAACAGTAGTTGTGACGATTACCATGAAGTGATGGTGATTGCCGTGTGAGACTCAATGAGGCCCTGGTGTTTTTTTTCTTTGGTTTACTCCGCGCAACGTAGGATGTGCTACTTCAGTTGAACTAGCGTAAAAGAGAGATGTCGAGACTATGGTATGGAAGGGACGCTAGGCTCAATCCAGCCGACATCACGTGATTAGAACGGATCACCAACTTCGTCCTAATATCACCGCCCGCAAGGACATCCTCATTTGTGTCTTGCAAAACTTCGCGTCACAATCATGTTCGCCGCTAGACGTTCCGCTTCTACGACGCGGCAGCTGTTGCGCCAGACCCCTCGTCGGTTTGGCTCCCATTCCGCCCACTCCGAGCCCGTGAACGAAAGCTTCGGCGTAAGCTCCTCCTCCCCCGCTGGACGAGCCTACAAGTTGCCCACAAGCAATGAGAGCCTCGGACGATTACTGTTCGCCTGAAAGCACCTGCTGACTCGGTTTCTACTTTGAACAGCGAAGTTTCTACGTGGTCATTGGCACCATTGCCGGCTCTTACGCCCTCTATCGCGCCAGCGCTGCCAGCCAGGAATCCGGCTCCGAGTCCTTCATCTCCAGCCTGGTCAACAAGTTCAACACCCCTCAGGAAGTCCTGGAGCAGCGCAACGCTATTCACACTGCCCTTCTTGAGAAGGCCGCCGAAGATCGCCACCTTTTCCAGACTCAGACCGGCCCCGGCTACTATGAGCTCAGACAGCCCGAGTACGCTGTGCCCAACTCTCCACCGTTTTCGTTTGCGCAACATGAACGCTAATGCAAGAATAGGCTTCTGAACTCGTTCCCTCCCTACAATGTCTCCCCCGGTACTCGCGCCGACCTTAGCGCTGTGACGGCTCACTACCAACGCCAGAACCAGGCAATTGAACAGGCTCGTGATGCGCGCATGAAGGACGGCAAGTACCAGTCCGTCTACGAATAAGCGTGCAGCTCAAATCGTTGTCATTAGTTTTTCGTTTTTACTTTTTCTTCTGTTCTGTCGATTCGACTTGTCTGGTCTAGACACGTCACGGAAAGCAAATCATGTACATATATGCTGGGATCAAACATCCAATTCAGACAATCTGATCCATTCAATTTCATTTGTTTCAGGGCTCTTTTGTGCAATAATCGCTCTCATATTGAACGCTCTTCCGGAGCGCTCACCGGAATTAAAAGTGCAGGATGCAAGTCACTCAGTCAACACGATGTCCCACCTCTAGCACTACTCGACCAACTCCCTCAGACTGCACATCCAGTACCTGCTTGACCTGCAATTCATCACCACATACATCCTTGAGCACGGCGAGGAACTCATCAACGCCCCCTCCAACGCCAAAATAGACCTTCTTGGCCGCGACCATGGCCCGAGAGCTTTCTGTTTGTGTCTTTGAGCGGCGCAGCAGCGATAAGAGAGTTTCCGAAAAGGGCAGTAATGTTGCGGGTGAGTAAATGGTTTCGCTCGCAAGCACCAGGGTTTTGCAATTTTCAAACGCAGGACGAGAATAGACCAAGTCGATGAATTCGGGGGACCAGCCACCCGAAATAAGGTCGATGGAGATTCCGCGGCGTGCAAGGTCATTTTTGAACTCGTCGATAAGTTCGGGCGTGATATCCAATTCTTCCTCTTGGTCAGGACGGGAGGACGCTTGCGTGGAATCAGCATTGACTGTGCTCTGCGAGCGACTGCTCTGCCATGTCAACAGCAAATTGGGAAGAGTCACGAGACGGAGCACTGCGTCGTTGTAATCTGCGAATGTGAAATGAGCCTTTCGTCGACTCGCAGTCTCACTCTCGTTTAAATTTGTTTGCGCGAGAATTTGGGCAAATAACGTCAAAGAGGGCACAGCAGTGCCTGCGCCGAGCTGGAAGTTTCGCGATCTCAGTAACTGTTTAAATCAATATCTCCAACCGAGCGATCATGACACGTACCTCGATAATATGGAGATCAGTCTGCGAGTTGCTCAATGATTGGATAATTCTATCGTCTTTACAGGCCAGTCTGGCCAGGTCGAGGGCACACTCCCACGTCTTGAAGCCGCCTTCGTAGAAATTAGGCTTGAGGTCACCTTCTTCAAGGCCGGCAATGAGTTCGGCGTTATCATATTTCTCATTGTCTTCGGCCATCAATTGGGTGCGAATATCGAAGATTTCTCGACGAGCGATGGTGATAGGTGCCTCGCCTATGGAGAGTCGGTTGTAGTATATTTGCGATGGCAGTATTGAGAGCTGAACGAATGTTAGCTTGGACTACAACATCAGATAGGATAGGCTGGGCTTATGATAGAGCTCGTGTGGAACAAGAGCGACAGATGACATCTTTCGCAAATGATGAATCTTGGTGGTTCTGATAAGAATGTTTTGACTCGACTTTTTCGACTCAACTTACCCACTCGTTGATGTCATGCTTGCGAGCCTTCACCAGCTCGGGAAGTGAGTTGGCAGTACCATTGGTAGCCACAATTTCCGGCACACTATTACTGAGCTCAGAATCGTCCATGTCGATATCATCCCCCGAGAAGCCAAAGCTGAAAGCCATAGCTGGCGAATTCGCTTTTAGAAGTTGTCGAAGTACAGGATATAGAAGTCAGGGAGAAGGCAGTTTAGCAGCCTCACTTCAAAGAATAATCCTCGAGCAGTAGATTTTAGCCCAGATCTGTTCAATGAATTGTACGAATCCAGCGCGCTCTTGCTGACTATACGATAAAATCGACAATCGATATCTTGAACCAGTGTCACATGAAGAATGAACGGACCACCAAAAAATTATGGTGCTCTTATCGATAAGGCTGACTCAGCCTCCGGGTACCGGCCGGACGGGAGCTTCAATTAGTACCTCAGTACGGTAGGAGTGTACGCCTGTGCGGTAGGTCCATTGAAACTCGGTATGCTCCGCAAGGTCGGAGCGAGCATGTCAGACGGGCTTGAGCTTCGAAATAGTCGGATGGCCATTCCTACCACTTACCTATTAATACTTTCATAGACGAGTCACTATAGTTGGCAGATGTATACCCCTTCCTAAATACCATTACCTTTGCAATATCCTGGCATTGGATCTCGCTGCTACCAATTTATGGAATTAAATAAGTCGCAAATCTATGCCTTGAAGATTGCCAGCCTCTTTGCCTATCGGTTTTGAACCACAAATATTGGTGGTATACTGGTAGAGTTGGTTGATGGTGGAGGATCTGTAACCTCTGCGCCGACCATTTGGTGCGATTTGTATGTAGACACCGGAGAGCTTGCCGGGAAGTTCCTCCGCGAGTGAGTATCTTCAGGAGCAAGATATTGCAAACTCGCAGCTCAATATTGATACTTTGAGAACGGCCGATTGTATTGAATCGAAGAGGCGTGAGATAATAATATTACCCAAAAGAGCCTAGAGCAGGAAGGAGTCTTAGATCCCGTCCAAATTGGGAGAATGGTGGAACATTATGGTAATTTCGAGCAGCGCCCCGGGGCGAGATCGGGTTAACGCTCAGAGAGAGGATCTTCATCTTTCCAGCAAGGTTGCGCCTCGTACACACTTAGACTAGTGAGAACGTTTCCGTTTCGATGGGTCGAGCCTAGACCCGATCACGAATGACTTGAAATCTTTATCCTAGCCCTACTTAACTGTCTAGTTGTCTACTGAGTCACTGACTGTCTAGCCTTGTTTTCCTTCATGGAATTGGGGCCAAATGATCGCCTTGGGGCGCATCGAATACGCGGGTACCGTCGGCTGACGGTCCCACGGGCACGGACTAGGCCCTTTTCTGTCGAGTTGGATCGATGGGCTTGGGATGAAGGCACACTTGGTACTTACTTAGTCTGACTGCTCAGTCAGGGTATTCGGGAAGAGTACCTGTCTGAAACAAGTCCCCAGACCATGAGAAGTCGGTGATAGTGTAGGAATCATGTTACGTGACCGTCTCAGCATGTTCAGTTTATTCATCGCGTCAGTGACCATGGGCACATGTTTCGTTGTTGGAGCTACTAACAGCTGATGGAAGCCTACCCGAAAGCATGGTGGTGGTGGATCAACATCAAGCCCAGCCATGCACCTGAACGATCTGACCTCTCACTAAACAAACACCACCCCTGGGTGCGAATCCATTTCAGTCATATCTTCTTCAAGCTCACAACACCACGCTTTGCAATGACCGTGATCTAGCTATCTGCGATCTCGGTCTTTGCTATTGACCAGTCTGGCACCGTGCAATTGCACAACTCGGGTTGAATTTGGGGGCTGACCCGCTAGTCTACACTCTACAGCTGACTGGGGGTTTAAACTTCGTTGCTGACTCGCTGCTTACGACCTGCGGCAGATACTCCGACTGCCAAGATCAATGGCCGGGTGGACTGCATCTCCGTCTCTGTTACAGTTCCTCTTCGTTGCACGAATGGACTTTCATATTACACTAGTCCGGTGGTGTATCAGCGCTAGACTGTTTTTGAGCTTCCCAAGAGCCGCCGTGGGCGTGCAGTCGAGCCCAGTACCTGCCTCAAGACATGCATAGTCACATGATGCCCCCTGAACCAAAGTACAAAACAATCGTTTCTTTTCATGACCGTCTTCCTGCTCCATTGAGAGCCTAGACAGTAGACACCGTCGCTTTTCAATTACCAGTCATGGCTGTCTCATCGCGGGCTACCAAGGCCGGCCTTCCGTCTGCCAAAACCACGAGTAACCATGACTCTGCGCGGGCCGCGCAATTTGTGGATGGCGCCTCAGATGAGTTTGAATTCGGAGGTGCCATGGGATCGGCGATGTTGATGTCGGGTTTCCCTCTCTTGATGTGGTATATGTGGATTGGTGCGACGTACTATGACGGCAAGCTTCCTCTGCCCGAGGCCGACCAGACCTGGATCGAATTTGGCCGTCATCTGTGCCATCTCGTCTACGAAGGCGCGTATCCGACCGGCAAGGCTTGGGCTACGTACTGGATCTTCTTCCTTGTAGAAGCGCTGATGTACTGCTACATGCCCGGCGTGTCAGGCTATGGTCGACCGTTGAAGCACGAAGGCGGCAAGAAGCTTCCCTACTACTGCTCTGCATACTCGAGCCTCTATGCGACACTTGCCCTCGCTGCAATCTTGCATGCGACGGGTATTTATCCTTTGTATACTCTGATTGACGAGTTTGGTCCCCTGATGACGGTGTCAATTTTGTCGGGCTTCCTCAACAGTTTCATTGTCTATTTCCAGGCGATCGTCCGTGGACGCACACACCGACTGTCCGGATCACCCATCTATGATTTCTTCATGGGTGCCGAGCTGAACCCTCGCATTGGCATACTGGACTTTAAGATGTTCTACGAGGTCCGAATTCCATGGTTCATCTTGTTGCTCATTACCTGCTCAGTGGCAGCTCGCCAGTACGAAACACTGGGTTACGTCTCTGCTGAGGTCGTTTTCCTGGTTGGGGCACACTACCTGTACACCAATGCTTGTGCCAAAGCCGAGGAGATGATCATTACCACTTGGTAGGTGCCAAAAGAGATTGCAAGGCGTCGAGGCCGTGGCTAATGCAGGTTTAGGGATATGTACTTTGAAAAACTCGGATTCTTGCTCACCTTCTGGAATATGGCTGGGGTTCCGTTCACCTATTGCCACTGCGCACTGTACTTTGCCAACCACGATCCCGCCGAATACCGCTGGAATCGCTTCGCCCTTGCTCTGTTTACCGCCTTGTACATCTTCTTCTACTGGATGTGGGATAGTGCCAACGGACAAAAGAATGCATTCCGACACAAGACAAGAGGAGAGTTCCACAAGCGCAACACTTTCCCTCAGGTCCCATGGCAGGCGATTGAGAATCCCAAGACCATTCGCACGGATACCGGCGACGACATTATGGTCGATGGCTGGTATGCCATCATTCGCAAGCCAAACTATGTCCCCGACATGTTCTTCTCGTTCGCATGGGGCATGATCACCGGTTTCAAGTAAGCCTCCAGAAGTACAACGCCATGTCACATTTTCGAGACTAACAATGGGAATATAGGAGCGTGTTTCCTTGGTTCTATTTTGTCTTCTTCATGGTGATGATCCTTCACCGCACCAATCGGGATGTCAATCGCTGCCGACGCAAGTATGGCGAGGCCTGGAAGCGATATGAGAAGGAAGTGCCCTACTTGTTTGTTCCTGTCAGTGCCACACCATCAACAAGACGCATTATCCGAGTTTTGCTAATGCTTCACAGTACATTTTCTAAGTGCAGTAAGCACTGCCGCTAAAGGGCGTTTGCGCTGTGTGTATTGAGCTATTGTCTGGTCTCTAATGTTCAAGACCGCGTCGCGCTTCGTCCCTCTAGGATTGCCATTCTTGCACGGGGGTTGAGTATTTGATGTGTACACTTCTCTGCGATCTATACCATGTTCATGTCTTCTTTTTACAAGGCGCTTGTTGAAGTGCTTTTGATGGACATGGAAAGCTGGAGAGTTTTTAATGTGTTGTAATTTCAGTTCCACCGCAATGAATAGAAACCTCAACGCGCCAAGAGAAATTCCCCGTTCGTAGAAGTATAATTCAATACAGAGGATTCTAAAACACTCCACTTCCCCATCAGTGGAACTTTAACCCCATGTCTCGCGCTTGGGCAGGTATACCCCCTAAGTCTGCACAGGCTTGCACCACGCATGCAAATGCCTCTTGGGATAATACGCGGCAATACACTCCCGCCACTCCATATCCTCGGCCGTCGTCCCATCAATCGTCATATCAAAATTGCGAACCATCGTCGCAAAGGCAATATACAGCTCCGCCCACGCAAGATTCATGCCAAAGCACATTCGCGGGCCTCGACTAAAAGGCACAAGCCAGTGATCAAGATCACTCCTCAGGGCGCTCATCGAACCGACAACCTCAGCATCACCCGTCTCACTGCTCCTGGTCGTATTTTCGGTCGTATTTTCAAACCATCTCTCCGGTCGAAAGTCCAGGACGTCTTCTCCCCAGACCTCGGCGGCTTGATGGACATGCAAAATCGCCATGCCGACGGTGGTTCCTCCGGGGATGTGCGAGCCGGCTATGATGGCGCCACCGGGCGGGACGACACGAGTCAACGATACGCCGGATGGGATGAAGCGCAATGCTTCCTTGAGAGTCGCCGTGAGTAAAGGCAAAGACTCCAAGTCGCTCAGGGATGGCTGGATCTCGAGGTCCGGCCAAATGGCCAGGACTTCTCTTCTCAGATTTGCAAGGAGGACTCGGTTCTGCATCGCGTGCCAATGGCCCATGAGCAGCGAGTCTGCGACTGTGTTTGCGCCCGCGAAGATCAAGGTGAATCCTTCGTCTTGCAGAGCCGTCAGGTCGGGAAGTTCTTTGCTGCGGTATGCTTGGGGGTCGAGCATTCGGTGGAAGAGAGTTTGATGGGGTACTTGGTCCAGGTTGGATGGGCAGTTGAGGACGCCCTTGAGTTGTTGCTGGATCAGGTCGCGGACTTGATAGAGGCGGGGGGCTAGAGCTTCGGCGTTGGGTACGAAGCGCATGACTAGTGATGGGGGGACGGCGAAGATCAGATCTCGGATCATGGGGAAGTTTTTGAGAAACGGTAGCATTTTGAGACTGGCGTCCATGGCGAGAATGATTGGATCGCTGAAGGCAGGTGCGTCGAGTGCGTTGACGCAGCCGCCGAACGTGAAGCACATGATTGTGTCGAGTGTGAAGGAACGAAAAGCGTATAGAAGGTCAACGGAGCTTTTGGTGGCCGTGATGTTGTTGATGGAGGACGCGAGACGAGTGGCCTGGTGACGGGATTGGCACGGCACGATGAGCATCTTTGACTCGAACGCATCAAAATGCCCGAGAGAACTGGGGGAAAAGATGTAGGTTCTTCTCACTTACATTTCGCCAGACAAGATGCTCTAAGCCTTTGATGGCCTTCTTCGAGAATATAGGAAGCAGGACTTCCCGTCGTTCTTTGGCTTGGGCATATTTCAGGAACACGAAGGACCCTGATGCCACGCCTGGAGTTCTGTAGAGTCCGGGATCCTTGTCCCACCTCTTACTGCTATTGTAGATATCGTGAAAGGCGGAAGGGGTTCCGAAGTGGAGCTGGAGATCGAGTCAGTGATCGAATACTCTTGACAGACTGACAAAATGCGGTTGAACTCGTTCGACAACATAGTCAAGAACACACCTCGTTTGGCGCAATGCGCACGATGTTCCCTAGAGAAGAACACTGCATGAGCAAAGGTACATGAACACAATGACCTAATCTTGACATGTGACTAACCGTATTTCTCATGAAGAGCGAAGAGCTCTTGGGCCAGTGTCTGTTTTTTTATCACCTCTTTATATGCCTTCCAGCTAGACGTAGCTCCTGCTAGCCATGGCCCGGGAAAGCTGCGCAATGGATGTAAAAAGACATTGTAAACAATCCGAGAAACCTCATAAAGAGCCGCAGTCGTCAGCAGCGACACTAATAAGACATAGAGCGTCATAATGATTGCTGAGCTTCACGAAAAGCTGGAATATGGATTTGCCAGAATATCTGAGAGCAAAAAGCTCATACTTAACCACCACCTCCAACGCCCACTTGCAGGCATCCCCTCACAGCCTGCAGCTCGATTTCTTTGATTTCCCTGATGATTACCTACATGCCCCGTCATTTGTTTCATTTCACGTGTGAGGGAGGGAAGTCTCTGTCAGACTTGCTCTTCCTATTCATCCATGAGGGGGACGCTCAAAGTTCAGCCGGCGGGAAGGCCTTGCAGTAGGAGAAGACCATATCCACCGGCGCTTGGGGGTTTCATAGGTTGTGATCAGTCTAGATGATTACCCTCTGGCTGCACTATGATACTAGGTCCGCTGAACATGATTCTTCGCCCTCCCGTGAGAGTAGTAGTGCCTTGGCGGGATGTGAAGAACAATGCTCACGGTGAACTCTGATTATCGAATCGAGCCACATGGCGAAATAAGCGAGCGATTTGTTGGACTCGATGATCGGTACCTTTTCAGCCCGAGGTGGGCTGTGTCTTGGCTGCCACATATGAGAGTGCCACGGTTGTCACAGATGGCATTGAAATAAAGGTCAGCCTGACGAGATCAACCAGCTTCGCTTTTCTCCGATTCAGCCTCAAGCCGACGACCTCTAGAAGCTTAAGCAATGTATCCTCTTACCAACATCTGGGATGACATGTACGAGTCTCGTCCTCATGTTGATCTGAATACCTGTTTCTAAGGAGTACTCACGTTGGCCTATGTTCCCAACTGATATCAACCATCTCTTTACTACCACGTGGGTGACGACCAGATCATTTGACCAGAAGACGGGAGTCAGCGAGAATCGTCTCGCTTCGACACGGAGGATACTCTACATACCCTCCGCGAGTCATTGACGACTGTCCACGAATCATGAACGCTCCAAGGAAACCTGCCGCATCATCTTCCTATTGTGAACGCCAGAGAGAGAAAGAGAGAGAACTACATAAAACCCTAATATGTCGGACATTAAGTGCCGGGCTGTGCCGCTCTTGGAATCTCCACCCTTCAATCCACTGCACTTTCTCATCCTTTGAGCAGGGCCCCCATTCTTCCAAGCATCACGTAGATTGGTACCATGCGTCCAGGCTATCGAAGCCAAGGGCCCTTTTTGGGGTGTACCTCCCGCATCCATGAAGTGCCTATCAAAACGGTCGATGTTAAACTACCTATCGTACTACTGTGAGTCTGTGACTTGAAGAACGGATACTCTAAAAGTCCGTCTGACCGGTGGGGATTCTTAGGTACCGATGCAAGATGGCGGAGCCCTTCCATCCCAATCGCCCGCGAATCAAATTGCTTACGGCGAGCAACACCGAGTTCCAAGGGCCCCCCCCCACCTGGGATATGCAAGGTAAGATACGATGACGATGATTATAGCATTTTGTGTTAACTCCGTATTTGGTATCATACGCAGTCTCGCCGAGATTTCATCCTGCACCTGGCACTGGCAAAAAATCATGATTCACGTCCAGACGCCGAGGTGGGCAATTTCAGGCCAGTACGCTAGTAACTTTGCTAGGCGAGCGGGCTTTGCGTGGAGTCACACCGGGAAGACCAAAAGCAGGTCTGATGCAGCCGAACGCATCCACGCCATGCAAGAGGAAAGTGAACAGTTTCGAACAGGCGTTGGGCACTTCATGTGTGAGAAGATGGGGACGTTTGTAATCGGGACTCGGCACTCATGATGTTGGAAGATACGCACGTCAACGACGGACCTTGATTATTGGGATCAGAAAGAGCCAGTCCTTGATGACTTCGGTCGAAGATCGCTCACGATCTCGCTATTTGGAGTATCTAGGAGTTAGAATCTATGCATTGAGATAACTTACTTTGGGCCTTGCTAGTATCTTGGTGAAGACTGTCGTATCTAGATCTGGAGGTGTGGGGGGGGTGTGACAATGGAGAATCTATCACTTCAGTTCAATGAATACAGACATCTACGCGACTTGGATTTGCATCCATGGACCACCACATGAGACAGTAAGAAACACCAGACAAACCGGGGTTGGCTTGATCACGCCTAGAAACTCGCCGTTTCGCAAATGGGTACTTCTGGGGTTGTCAATAACCTCAAGCTTTTGCGGCACCGCCGAGCATATCTTGCACCTCCGGGTCACCCGCCATGACCCCTGTCGTCTAACAATCAGTGTCCGTCAGCTTGGTCTCGGTGGCAGCAGAAGCAAAGTCCCAAATACTGTCTCCAGACAAACGAATAGCAAGGCAGCCGGGCATACTGACTTGAAACCCTAAGAAGATTACTGGAGAATGTTCGTGCTCAGAGCTGTCCATCCACAGAAACGCGTCGTCGGACATGCATGGTCTCAGCTGAGTTCCAGCAGCTGGGCCTCAGCCTCATCATTGCTTTTTTTTTTGCCCTCGCAGTCTACTCCTAGTCAGACTCGGGCATATGTAAAGTAGTGAAAAGCCCGGTCGTGTCTCGCCTGTGTCTCAGGAGGGTTGAGCTTATCAGCGACGGCTGGACCGGGTGTAAGTCGCCTGGGCGTATGACAGTTGCTTATGTACATAAGCCTTTTTGAGCCTCCGAGGCCGTTATGGATGCGTTCCGTCGGTGCTTCCGTGTACCCTGCAGGGCAACATCTAGCGATCGTTGATGTCTATCGTTACATACTCACTGCGAGTTGAGCCCAGTATCCAGATCAGTGATACCGTGCTAAGAACAATGTCCGTGAAAGCGAGTAGTGGTGGAGAATCATCATCGATACATCATATCCTAAACAGTGAAGCACATCATGACAATGGTTACCCCTCTAGCATGAACCACAGGGTGACCTCATTCTCACGCGCACCGTCCCCTCTCCTATCAGTCGACTACTGCCGTCAACAAGGATGTTCTAAATACAACGCCATCCTTCCCGATATACCACCGAAGACACGAACCTCCAATCCAAGCAATGAACGAACAATCAAGGGTTCGACCCGTCCGAGACCTAGATGCCAAGACAGGCCTGCACACAATAAACCGGAATCCCCAACAAACCACACCCACCCGAACTCGATACGAAGCCTACACGTTCCTCCATGTCGTTGAGACCTTACAGCGCCTTGAGCAAAAATGCAACTCCCTCGAAGAACGCATACACTTTCTGGAGCAGCAGTCCGACTCCGGCGAGCGGAGTCCGGCTTCTATGGGGATTCCAACAGGACACGCTAGTTCGGGAGATCTTCGCGCTGGCGCAGTCCGTTCGCAGGACGTTTGCGAAACAACTAGTACGACATGTGGTTCTGCTGGTGATTATTCATGCTCTGGGGATGAAAATAGGAGCTGGTGCTGGTTGCTTGGAGAAGCTTTTGATGTTGGGTTGGACTGCGAGACTGGGGGGATGCCGATGGAGGGTTTCGTTCAGGTGGTTCGGCGGGGTGCGGTTTGGGAAATGAATGTGGATGCATTTGCGGAATGAGCTTGGTCTGATGTTCTAGACTAGTAGCTTCCAGGAGAATGCGACATTAGGTTTCTTGCAAGGACAGAGATCATGTACTGGTGATAACGAGATATCACAATTGAATTGATTATTCCAAGATCATCAGAAATAGCAGAAATGTTTTGGGTCCTTTGCTGGAGGACATGCAATATGAGTGAGTAATGCAAATGGTCCAGCCCGGACAAGGTTCCCCATCGCCCTATGGTGACCTTCTAAGGTCATCACAGACAGGTACTTCACGCCAGGCAGATCACACAACATAAGGAGAATCGTCTAGTACTCTATGAAA
This sequence comes from Penicillium ucsense, assembly GCA_014839625.1. Taxonomy (NCBI): domain Eukaryota; kingdom Fungi; phylum Ascomycota; class Eurotiomycetes; order Eurotiales; family Aspergillaceae; genus Penicillium; species Penicillium ucsense. The sequence goes on along the minus strand of WIWV01000102.1, from coordinate 51,409 downwards.
TTTCCACCATGAAAGGTATATGCAAAAGAAACGGGGGAAAAATGAAATCATGAAAACAAGAAACAATCGCACACGGTCATTAATATATCACGCCCTTTTAGGCGCCGCCGTTGGCTGCGCTGGCCAGCTCCAGAGCCTGAAGCACATCCGCAGTCAAATCGGCGGCATCCTCGACACCACAGCTGAGACGGACAAGGTCATCGTAGACACCGGCAATCTCACGCTGCTCCTTGGGGATACCCGCGTGGGTCATGCTGGAAGGAACCTCACAGAGGGACTCAACACCACCCAGGGATTCGGCAAGAGTGAACACCTTGGTGTACTTGCAGAAGTCATGGGCAGCAGCCTGGCCACCCTTGATGCGGAAGCTCAACATACCACCACCCATACCGTTGCGGTGCTGCTTGACAGCGATCTTACGCTGAGGGTGGGAGTCAATGCCGGGGTAGTTGACGGAGGTGACGTGGGGAGAAGCCTCGAGGGCCAGGGCCACGGCGGTAGCGTTGGTAGTGGCCTCACGAGCGCGCAGGTGCAGGGTCTTCAGACCACGGTGGGCCAGCCAGCAGTCGAAGGGAGAGGGAATAGCGCCGATGGCGTTCTGAAGGAAAGAGAGACGCTCCTTGAGGGCGTCAGAGTTGAAGGCAGCAACTCCCATGCAGACGTCCGAGTGACCGTTGATGTACTTGGTCACCGAGTGAACGACGAGATCGGCGCCGTGGTCCAGAGGATTCTGTACGTAGGGGCTCATGAAGGTGTTGTCAACGACCACCTGGATGCCATGGCTATGGGCAATGTCGGCGACAAGACGGATGTCGACCAGGCCGAGAGTGGGGTTAGACGGCGTCTCGATCCAGACAAGCTTGGTCTCCGGACGGATCAACTTCTCGATGTCGGACTCGATCGTGGGGGTAAAGGTGACCTCAACGCCGTGAGCGGAGGCGACCTTGGTGAAGTAGCGGTGGGTGCCGCCGTAGACATCGGAGACGGAGACCACATGGGACCCTGCGGCGAGGGACTGGAGAATGTTGGCGGTAGCGGCGGAGCCGGAGGAGTAGGCAAGAGCGTACTTGGCGTGCTCGAGAGCAGCCACGGCCTGCTCAAAGTTGTCGCTGTAGAATCATGTTAGTGTCAGATAGATGGTCTCAAAAGTAGAGGAGGGAACGGATGCGGGCAGAAAAGGCACACTCACCGGTTGGGGTTGGAGCTGCGGGTGTACTCGTACAGACCGACGGGTTTACCGACGCTGGTCTGAGCAAACGTCGTGGAGAGGGAAATCTAGAGTGAACACCACATGTCAGTAAACCATAGATGGGGCATACGTCAACTGTACACAAGCATTGGCTCGTCACCGGAAAAACGGGTGTTCTGCAGAGAGGAGGTGAGCAACATACCGACTCAATCACAGCGCCGGTGGCGGGATCATGGGGGGCACCAGCGTGGACGGCGAGAGTGCCGAAGCCCCGAGCAGTGGTCTTGTTTTCCTCAATAGAACCCATTACTGTGTATGTCTGAAAGATGAAGAAACCGGAAGCAAGTCACAAAGGAATTGATCGTTGAATATATATAGATCTAAAGAGAGAAAAATGCGGTGTTAAAAGACGTGATTGCGCAAGGAAGATGATGAAATCACCGGCTTGGGAAACTCGGCGGCCGAGTCTTGGTAACGTACCTTGATGCGGCGCTGATTAGCAAGCAATGTAAGCATGTAGGACTCTCGGGAATGGCAAAAGAGGGAAGAGCACAATGGTTATGTAGTCCTTTAAGATTATTAATTCTTCGAATATCGTCTACGCTGGCTCAGTCTTTTGACTTCTAGAAAGGCGCTCGAAACTGGAAATTTTTTTCCCCTTTCTCTTCCAGTCCGAGAGAAAAAATTTCGAGGTCCGTGAACTATGGAACGGAGAATGTCGACATCGCTGTTACGTGAGTCGGACCCTTCTGACGGGAAGGTGATCGATCATCAGAACATGATTGGGTTGAAGACCGTGATTTGATCCACCACATGGGGCTCATCCGTTCCTCTATCACGGCGCCCGGGTCGGACAATGATTGAGATCACTCCGACTGATCGGAGTGATCGGAGTAATGGGGGATGTTCTTATCTAATCGATTCGATGAGCAAGCACGCCATTGCGCAAGGGAAACTTGGAAGGGGTATGCCATATCAGCCAAGACTCTGGAAAAGACGCCGGACGCCGTCGGTCACGAAGATGACACGCAGTGATCCTTGACAAATAGACTCGGGCGTGTGGTCCACGAACGCGGGGTCATCTTATCGAACTGGGACATCATTGGGGTAAGTATGACAAGACGGACAAGGTACCATCACCCCCGCTTGATAACAGCCGTGCTAAGCACAATGCGTAGAAAATCGTCATCTCGATAAAGAGAGACTGCGAAAGATTTCGGTTCGGTATACTTGAGCTCTTCATCACGGTAGAATGGAAATGGAATGGAGCATGTCGGATACTTCAGCCCCTCGTGTCTTCCAACATCCATGTCCGTTGGTGAACATTGTACACTTGTACTGTAGGTCAAAGCTGTAAGTTAGGTACTCGCGATGAATTCAAAGTACTGGATCAGTGGATTGTCATAACTCCATGCTCCGTATGCTATTCAAATTGCCCCGCTCATTTCATCAATATCTGTAAGCTTACGTCGCTGTTACACACGACCAGCTACTGTTCTCAATTCACAACCCGGGGGCTGCCAGCTGGAGGGCACCGCTGTTCTCTTGCACTACCCTAGTTGAGCTACTAAAGTACGACGGTGATCATTCAGGTGTCATCAAAGGATGAAAACAACATCCGAAAAGAAAGCTCTGATTTACGCCTGGTCCGCTATGTACCTGATCTCACATGGGTATCTGATCCGTAGAAAATAATGCACTCCCCTTGAACACTGAAACCGCTCTCTTCGTACCGCGATCCTTGAAGAACCAACAAGGTTGAACCTGAATTGCGAGACACCTATCACCACCAAGTGATTGGTCCGAGACCGTGGATCTGCATCGAGCCCTAGAAAGATCTCTGTCAGCTGAAGCCCCGTTGAATGATCCATGAGCAGGTGGACTTACAAAGATCGAGTACGCAGGCTTCCGCTCGGTAGCCAATTCTTCGCCCAGATCTGGGGCATTCGGGATCTGGTCATGCCACTCTTCCGTCTCGACGCGGAAGCGAACGATTTCGCCAACGTCCAGGTAGAATAGGGTGCCGTCGTTGTCCCAGGTCCAGACTTGATCCGCATAGTCGCTGGGTTCCAAAGTCAGTAAAGCTGGCCCGGCCGAGGTGTGACTAAAGGAGCAAGACGTACAATTTGGCTCCGTCCATGAGCATAGGTGGAGGGATAAGAATATCGTTGAAAAACTCAACACTGACTGCGCAAATGTGAGCACACCGTCAATCACAGCAACGACTTTCTCGACACATACTTTTGATACCGTTCTCCGTACCACTAGAGATTTTACCAAGCAAGATCTCGCCCTTGAACGGCCGGAAGACGATCATGCGGAATTTGACTTGAAACGAGTGAGCCAGCTTGTCGAAATTGGGCTGAGAGACCTTCAAACTTGCTCACCATTGACATTGACAAGGCCCGTTCCATGGCCAATCAGGCCATCTGATGACTCGAGCAGATCGTAGAAGCTGATACATAAGCCAATTTTTTGAATCACCTAAACGGATATTAGTCACAGTGGTCATATGTATTTGTAGCTGGTTTACACACCTTATTGGCGTATTTTTCATTGATGTTGTCTTCAATTGCAATTGCACTGAGCTTAGAAAAGTCCTCAGGACGGATCTGGATCAGATCCGAGATAGTGGTCTGCGGTAGTCAGTCATGCTATACAGAAAAAGAAAATTTCGACCATCCGCGGACGGCCATGGCGCCAACTTACTAAAATGAACATGATCAAGTTCTAATCAAACAAAAAAAAGACACCGAGAGAAAGAGAAGGAGAAAAAAAAACCAAGCTTCAAAAAATGGTCTCTCTCTTACGATATCGTGCGCTAGGGAGAGCACCTGGTCTAAAGATTGAAATCCGGTCACTCTCCAGACCAGCCCGATAATGTCACGTGATCGACGGAGCTTCTCAAGATAGGTCCAGCTCTGCCGAAACTTTCGCGTCGTAGCTTGACTCCGCGATATGGTGTAAAGGTTTCCCAAACGCTGGGACCTCAGAAGAGGCACGGCAAACATGACTTCTCAGGGATTTTCATTTCCACCACCTCCCCCACCTCCTCCCTCCTCAACGCAGCAACCTCCAGCATATCCTGCTCCTCACACCGGTCACCAACAGCAATGGGCCGGTCGTGGATCGGGAGGCCGAGGCCGTGGCCGCGGCCACGGCAATCGAGGGAGAGGAGGAGGAGGTCATCACAATTCGGATAAGAATCGACCTACTTACACAAATCCGTCGGGCTATAATTATCCACCTGGAGGTTATGGCTATCCCGGGCAAGCGCCCCCAGTTCCAACAACGTCGTACATGTCGCCAAACCCAACTCCCGCCCCGCCGCCATATCCTCACTCCATACCACCTTATCAGCATACACAACCAACGAACACGTATCAGCATAGCCCCAGCTATACGCAGCCTACCGGGTCGACGGTGTACCCGGGACTTCCTGGCTACAGTCATCCAGCGCCCGCAAACCCAGCGCATACCACATCATACAACGCACAAACACCTCACCCGTATCCGCCCAGTCTGCCTCCACCGCAACAGAATCACCTCAATGCTAATGCGATGATGGGTGCACCATGGGGCGCACCTCCGCTTCCTAAGCCGGGGCGGGGGGGCTGGGGACCTCACGCCCACGGCAACAACCATTCGTCCAAACCTCGACAGCATAACAATAACAAGCGTGATCACACTACCGCGTTCAATAAGCCGCAAAACACAGTTCCGCGTACTCCTGCTGCGCCGGCTGTTCCCAGCTTTGGAAATCCGCTACCTTCAAAACCTCCTCCCGTCGCAGATGCAACGCGCAAGAACAAGAAACGCAAAAGAAAGCACAACCAACTCGGCTTGACGCCCAAGACCGATGATCACGAATCAAGCGAAGAAGAGGAGGAAGTTGACGAGGAAGCTAAGCTGGCACAGACTGGCGCTGATGCTGCGGCTCCTCTCCAGTTCACCTACCGTGGCCAAACAGCCACACTACAATCACAGTCCGACATCGCGGCCTGGATTGCTGAGCGGAAGAAGAAATTTCCCACGCAGGCCCGTATCGATGAGAAGAAGAAGGCTGCCGAGGAAGCCAAGGCCGTCCGCGATGCCGCCCGACTTGAGAAACAAAAGGAACGCGAAAGGGACAAGGCCAAGGCCAAACCGCAAGGCATCTCGACGGCTCCGACCAGCGGCTTGGCCACCACGAGCAGTTCTGATCCTGCTCTGGATGCGGCCATGAAGGCGCAGCGCAAGGCCGAGAAAATCAAACGCAACCTTGATCGGGAGCAGAAACGGTTTGCCAAGGCAGAGGCAGAGGCTGAAGCTGCCCGTTTGAAGGTAGAGGCATTGCAAAGAAAAGCGCAAGGGTTGAAGTCACAGGACTTGGTTCCCGAACACAATGTAGCGCCTGCTGGTGTCAAGCCTGGCACCACCTTGGCGGCAGACGGCACGACTACAACAACAGCAACAACAACAGCCGATATCAATACACCCCAAGCAGCAGATTCAACGTTACTCTCCAGTGAAACCGCTGTATCTGAGCCCACCCCCGTCTCAGCAATCGGTGCAGTGTCCGATGCAGCACTTGAACAAATCAATCTAAACGCCGATCCCGATCCTGCACTTTCCGAACTCAGCGACTGGACTTCGTCGAGTGGATCAGACGCCGGCAGCGCCTTGGACTCTGATTCTGACTCTGATAGCGGCGATTCTGCTCCAGAAGAAGTGAGCTCGCGGCGACGGGGTCCCGAGCGGGTACCCGCGCCACCTCGGGAAGGCAAAAAAACCGTCTGTCGGCACTTTGCGCGTACCGGGCGATGCAAAATGGGGGATCGATGCAGATTCTCCCATGAGGCCGGGGAGCGAGGACCCAAGACGAAACCAGTCGAGAAGGAAAAGAAGGGACGGAAAGGTCTACTTCAAGCTGTAAGTTGTTGTTTTCACTAAGTGTTTTCAATGTTGTAGACGAGCTATTCAGCTTGGATTAGGGAATATGCGACTAGAAGACAAGACTGATGATCTATCTACACAGCTACTGGATCGTCAAAAAGAAGACGAAGACCGCCGGGCGATGGAGGTCATTACTTGGTTAGGTCAAAATGGTCACCTCGCGCCACCAGAACCGCCGAAGGATGATGTTCAGCCAGTGGTACATGATGATGCCGCAAAGGATTTCGCCATTGACGATCCATTGGTAACAAAAGGAACAGATGATCTGCATGTCAACGATCAACCAAAGGATTTGAACACTGGCGTTTTCCCGTCAGATCCTTCGGGTCAGGCTTTCTGAAACACCAAGTTGGAAGACATGTTCATGTTTCAGCCCTTCTTGACATTGGCATTTTTGTTTTCGGCGACATAATTCAGGGGAAGAACACAGCCCTCTTCAATCGAAACCAACGTATCACATTATGTAGTTTGACGGTGCGCCACAGTGTAGATCAGCAGACACTGTGCCAAAGCTCGGCGCCGAGAGTCTTGTGCGCAATTGAACAACTGATCTCTCTAACGAGGCCGTGTTTACGAATCTTGTCCCGTCTTGACCAATATAGACTACACAAGAAATGAGTGATGAAGTCTAATTTCCCCCTCATTGAGCTTTTCTGACGTAGGACTCAGTGTGCGATTCCACATTCTTACAGTCCACGAGTTTTGTGGGTCCTGACAGTCTCTGTGAATTACACCACAGCCTTTTGGATGTCTTGCTATAGCGCCTCCTGTGCGGACTGCAAGCCATTAAAAGATGGACTGCGTTTGGGCTTGCCCCCGAGTCTAGGCCTTCGTAGGTGGAAAGCCGACTCTTTAGTCTTTCGGCTTCGCCTGAATATACGTGCCGAGTGGCATGTGATCCGTCTAGTGAACAGAAGTCTTACGAGCGGCGCGGATGCACTGTGCAATGTGCATTGTTAGGTGTAGAGTACCACCGGTTCGATAGATAATAAGGAACAGTTCGCGGCCCGAGCCAATATTTGTGGGTCGAGATGAACACTTTTCGAGATCGATGAGATTGAACGGGTGTGCAAGTGTATAAGATTAAGGTACCCTTCACTGTTGACATGCATGTCCGACAGCAGTGGATTGAGTTCAACTTTTACACTCACATGACCTTCAAGAGTAGGTATGACTTTAGTGTCTTTTCATTATGGTGTGATCCGCTGCACAGCTAGATCAGGTGACGAGGCTTAATTTTGTTGCTCGTTCTCGCCATCTGACGAGCATCATTATCATTTCACCCTGCATAGCCATACAGTGCATACCATAGAAGATCCATACTACTACATGACTACTCACTACTCATCATGACTTGCAGGATTGAACACTTGACCTTATTTCTCAACTATCCGGGAGGGGCACGTTCTGCCACCGATCGCTATTTAAGAGTGGCAATTTATTGGCTCGACCTGCATTTTAGGCCAGCCGAAAGGCAATTTGCTCGCCTATGAAGACCAACTCCAAATGCCAGCACGCCCCAAATGTGGAAACGAGGACCGACAAGGGGGAGCCGCTATTGGGTGAGGATGGGTTTGATGGATATCCACCTTTTATCCGAAACGGGCCTGGTTGCTTCAGCCTACAGTCTCCGACACCCGATCACTGTCGGTCTTATGGTACTTGTTATCGACTTCTACAACTTTGTCACATAATGTCAGCCTATGTCCAAGGGGATGAGACTTGCTTGCAAAGAGTCACAGCTTGATTGACCTGAAGATAGGATCCTACCCAGACTGTCCGGACGAGAGAGGCAAACCAGAGGCTATGCGACAAGAAATTTGAGGCTCCGGTTGCCATCCGTGGACAAGTGAGTGGATCGGGGATCCCAAACTGTGCAGTGGACCCCAACAAATGGTCCACAGCAAAACGAATCTCTCACTCGACCATTTCCCGCTCGAGCTCAGAGGTCCATTCACCTTTGTCTTTTTTATGTCCTTTGATGGCCCGCCGCAGGAACCACCGGAACCGCTAGGGCCGATGCGGCTTAGTCGAGTCCGTTCACCACGCGAAAAGAGTTTGAACCTGGGGGAGATGAGGAATCAGAACGCTAGGCTACGAGACTTTCAGGCACGGGCTCACAGCCACCCATTCCGATTTGGGTGCTGGGAGGCATATTTGGGCCAAAATAGCTGCCCTCAATGGCTGGTTGACTGGTGACACTTGCGCCCATTCCCTTCGCATCGCCTCCTCCGGCGTCTGTCTTGTTGGCGCGTCCCTTTTTCCCTTCCCGCTCTCTAATCGGCTCGAGGAATCGTTCTCTCTTCTTCTTGCTCTTCGCCCTCTTGTCACTCTCCCTCCCCTTCGGTCGCCACCTGATTGCTTTGACCTCTGTCCATTCTTTTAATCAGTATCGACCCGCTTCTGTGTGTGAATATATACGTCGGTCATTTGACTTGTACATTCTTTGTCCTGTCGCCTTCTCTCATCTTGTTTGATTTTCAAAGGAAACATACCCCTTAATTGTTTGCCCAACACCATCAACATGCGTGCCTTCACCACCCTTGCTGCTGTCCTCTTCGCTGCCATCGCGTATGCCGACGACAAGGCCAATGCCTTCAAGAATCCAACTGGCGGTTATCAGTTCACCGCGGGTCAGCCGACCACTCTGAACTGGAAGGCCGACGCCGGCACCACCGTCACTTTGCGCCTGCAGTATGGCGCTGTGACCACTGCCGACTCGGGCAAGGTCATCGCTGGTGAGTAGAGTGCTCTTGTCTCTAAATGCGCTTCATGTCATGCACCTATCATACGAGAAGAGAAGTAGATCTAGTTGCACTCTGCAGGGTACCTGTGAGATACGAGCGAGATCGAGGTCTCTGGACACGTGCAAGGGTCCGATTTCGATTCGAACGGGTCCTCGCAGCGCAAGGCACGAGGCAGAAGATGTCCATTCCTCAAAACGAGTGGACTGGGTCCTGTTCCTTTGCGACTACAGCCTCGTGCCGACCAGAAACGGATGTATCACATCTTCCGTCCTGAGTCTCGCGCAGATCTCATCACCTGATCCCATCTATTCCCTGTCGCACTCCTCCTATGCAATCCTCCGATGTTATCTTGATATTCACGCAGCTCAGTATCTGACTAACCATATGTTTCAACAGCCAACATTCCCAACTCCGGCAGCTACACCTGGTCGGTCCCCGCCGATATTGTCGCCCAGCCTGACTACACCATCGAGATCATCGATGACCAGGACCCGTCCAAGTACAACTTCCTGCCTCGCTTCGTTGTCTCCGGCGCCAGCACCACCCCCAGCTCCTCGTCCTCTGCGTCCACCATGACCAGCACCACCACCGTGTCTACCACCTCTACTGCCACCAATACCAGCACCATGACCTCTGGCTCGGCCTCTGCCACCCCCAGCACCATGACCACTGCCTCCTCGTCCGCAATGAGCTCCAGCTCAGCTTCTTCCTCCGCCACCGGCACCTCGACTTCCTCGACCAGCTCCACTAGCGCCAGCACCTCTGTGCCTACCAGCAACGCCGGTGTGGCCAACCGTGTCTCTGGCGGTCTTTTGGCCGTTGTCGCCGGTGCTGCCATGATGGTGTAAATCTTGGAAGATTGAGACGGACGTAATCTGATCTGACCTTATTTGATCTGTACTTCTTATCATTGTCACTCCATCAGTGATGCAATGTTTGAGAGATGCTGTCAATCTATCATTGCGATGTTTTTTGCATTACTCTCTTCGTCAGACTTTCTGGCCTCTCGAGGCAGTTGCACCCGATGAATTCTGGACCCCGGGTGCCACCGTTTCTCGACTTCCAGTTCCCGTCTTGTCATATCAGATGGACCTATAGTACATAATATCTGAACTTTCTTAGCCGAGACGTATTCAATGCTTTTATGATAAATCACAGCATGTCCTCTAGAGTCAGGTCTGGAGGTCGACCTGCATTCGTGAACTTCTATTCCAGCAGCCAAACTGTATCAAACCCTGCAATGCAATTGGGAACACCACAGACGGACTACGCGCCGAAAGACGGGGATCTCCCGTCGTAAGATGATGTGAGGCCAGAAACGCTTCAATGCAACATTGACAGGACTATAATGACAGGACCGATTCTTATGTACCTCCCGCTTCCTACAAGGAGTAATCCAAGACACCGAGCAGGACATCGTAAAAGCGTGCTCACCAGAAAAGTCTCTAGATCTCCGCAACGGTCATGTTGGTCGGGCAGGTAAGGTACCACCTAGCATAGCGCGTCTTGGGCAGCTTGAAATCCAGTCGCTGGCACCCTGTTCCGGACTGGGGGAGGGGAATGGTTCGAGATTTTATATCCCAGGCGCGTGGAGGTACTCGGCAGGATCTCAACCCGACTAAACCAACGGAGGGCCAACGGAGTCTCAGCGCACCTGCCGAGGGGAAGCGAACAGGTTACACAATCACAGGGCAGTGCAGAGCAGAGCGGATCTCAGTGTAGAACAGGGTGCACGAGTACGAGTAGGTACAGAATCCGCCTGCAGAAGTGGGTACTGGTAGTGCGTAGCAGTCAGTACTTGGACCTTTTATGGAGATGGAAATAGGGACTGCGTCATATCAAAGGAGCTATATACGAACTTAGGCTTAGAATTTGAATGACTGCCTTACCAACAACGTCCATCATGTGAGGGAACGTACTAGGTGAGGTTCTTAATAGTGACTACCGTAGAATACTACTATAGTATGTAGTTAGTATGTACTATGTACTGCCTTCCATAGAGGCATAGACTCATAGAGTCCGTTGTGTGGATACGGCCCTTTTCCCATCTGACCTGTCTATTGATCTCCATCTCAAGCATAGGGGTACATCTTTTACCTCGTTCATGTGGTACATAAAGCTACTGCAAAAGCGCCATCATCCTTACGCGACATCGTCTCACGTATATGCCTGGGTCAGTGCCTAAACAAGGGATACCCTTTACTATGGTAAACATCCCTTGTTCACGACCATGCGCAGCCCCCAACTTCAAACATGCAGCCTTGGAAGGATCGATCGCAGTGTGAATTCTGTGATGATGCTGTCTCAGATGTCGACTCGTGATTGATGTGCAGTACTGTAGTAGTATTCATGGTGTGGTATCTTCCAAGATCCAAGATCCGGGGAGCGTCCAGTTTGGATTCCAGGAATGGAAGAGCTGGCTTGTTCATGAAGGGAACATGTAAACATTGGGGTTTGTGGACGAACGGTCAAGGGCTGCAGTGCTGCGGTAAGGTTGAGGATGCAGCCTTGATCCAGGTGGTTCTCTTGTCTCGTTTGAGCCACGGTGTGGTCGTGCAATGATCTCATGGTCCACGTTTCATTAGAGTGACGGGGGAATGTGGATTGTGTTTCAAATTTGGACTATGCCGACGTGTGTATTGTGTACTAGGTACTTACTTTACATTTACTGTAGACAATACGTGGACCTGAGATGCTTCTTCTCTTAGGTCGTTGATTGTCATTTCAATGCGTGTTTTGTGATGTCGTGGGCTAAATGTAGACGAACTAGAAGCACCATGAACAAATTCAGACAACATCCCAATTAACTCAAGGTTGAATATTCGAGGTGCTCTGATCCCCGATGCCGTATGGCAAGTGCTACGATACATGGCAGACTACCTACGGTGTTTGGAAGTGAGAACACTCAAGATTACAGGAGCTTACTGTGTTGTAGCGGCTGGACTATTGAAAAGTGACGTCGATGAGGACCCTCGAGAGAGCTAGAGAGCCACCTCAGCACCGTCACCTATCGTCAACCTCATTCTAAACCGGACATTGAAGAACATCATTTCCATTTTTGACTCATTGACGACCAAGGGACATACTTGATGTCTCAATTGCTCAGCCCCTCACGTGGCCAGGACAGGTATTTATCGTAGTTCCAGCAGAACTGGTCCACCGCCAAATCTTACTCCACCACATTGGCACATACATCACCCCAGGTTCCGCAGTTCGTATCCAATCGTACTTCTACGACATGTCATTTCCACGGAGTCCCTGAGCTACTGTAGACTGCTTTTACAGTACTGCACTGCCACGCCCAGGACTTCAAAGCTATCAGCAAGGGTCCATGTGAAAATGCCATGCTTCATCTGCAAGGTTCGAGAGTCAGTCCATGTCATTCGTCTGGAAGGAGAGAACCCGGTTCGAAGAAGAAACAAAAATAAAAACTAGGGAACCACCAGCAGAAGGCAAAGCCGACCCAAAAATGACCGCCTATCTGCATGTGAGTTGGATGCGTAAGCAGGGGGGTTCCTGCCCGGGGCGAATGATGCACACCTCATCTCTTCCATTTGAGAGATGTGCTATCGACAAGTCGAGGAATGGGGGTGCCTAAGCATGCCTAGTACGCCCAACTACGTAAAGTACATGCATCTATGTCCATCAATTGAAATGTCTCTTTTGTACGACGCTGACTGCATCTCGTCAGATTACATGTCGAAATTGTAGTCCGAGTCGGGTCTCTTCCTGTCGCTTGTTCCAGACGGAATATGTATATGCAGACGAAACGACCTTGGTGCTCTGACAGGGCGAAAAGGTCGATCTGCAGCCCAGACATACGATGATCTCTGCACGCTCTGTTCTGATCCAAAGATATCCAATCCCTATGCCCCGATCGACCCGCTCTATGGGGCCATGCATGGAGTAGAAAGATGAGGGAAAAATCGCAAATCTATCGCGGTCCGACCACGCGTCGGTCAGGGAATTGCAACGTTTTGATCTCAACCAGCTTTCAGCTGTCAAGGAGGGGAGGGTGGGACTGCATGTTGCACGAGGGGTGTTATCATATAAGATGTGTCGTCTGCCGTTGGTTGTCCAAAAACCACATTTTACCGCTACGAAATCTACAGGACCGGCTTTACTGAGGGAGGTATCTCATACATCGCTGTGATCGCGCATCTCTCAAGTCGCCCCAGATATTCGACTCATTGGACTCGAGCCGACCATTTTAACTCCAATTTTTGGACAACACTTAGTCTTCAGTACCAAGAGAAGCATTCCAAGTCATGCAATCTACCAGCCGACTCGCTGCTACGGCGGCCGCATTTGTCGGACTACTCCAAGTCGCCTGTGCCCAAACCAACATCACGGCCAGTCAATGTGTGGCTCAGTCTGTGTATTCCGACTGCAATCGCAACGTGGCGAACAAGTGGCAAAGCTGTATCAACTCATGCAATGGAAATGGGAACTGTCTCGTGGATTGTGGGTGTACCGCCCATCAAGAGTATATCAATTGCATGGCTCAGTCATGCTGGAACCAGGTCAGCTTTTGTGATGTTTCCTTATTCGTCTCGCGTCAATGACTACCACGTTGGGTTTGTATCATGTAAAAATCCCATGATACTATATTGAGCTGTCAATCAGACAGACACCCCCATGGAAAAACAAATTGTGGACGATATCCTGCAAATACCTCTTCGAATTGTCTATCCAGTCACTAATCCCCCGAGGCACAGGTCTACTCCTGCGAGTATCAACTCTTTGTCCAGCAGTACTTTGCTGTCTGCCCAAGTGCCTCAGAGCCCATCCCCTTCTGGCCTGCTCCAGATAATGCCCCAAACCGTTGCTCTTGCAACCTCGGCAAAGTTCTATCCAATACCTTATCTGCTCGCAATGACCAGGTCAACTGTGCCAGCAAAATCGCCAACCAGGCCGTGAATATCCCCGATATCACCAATATCAACAACCTGCCAAACTCGGTCCAGGATATCGTCAAGACCGCTACGGAATGTGCATGCTGTGGTGCTAGTGCCAGTCTTTCTTCGTGAGTTTGGCCCTTGTTTCCAATTATGCAGAGCTTAGCTCAGCCCAGTACCACTCTGCTCTGATGATCCCTCTCCTCTTCTTTCCAACATCAAAACATCAAGCTCCAACATCCAGCCACTCATCATACAATACTAACCTCTCCCTCCCATCGACCAGAGCATGGCAAATCTGCCCCGACACCCGTCCCACCCTCGCCGGCGCCGACCTCTGGCCCCTCTTCTTCCCCTCCAACTATCCGAACCTCTATCCCTCCATCCCCAACTTCGCCTGGTCGGCCTCCACCTGCGACAACACCCTCTCCCAAACCAACTGCAAGGACCTCGGCTTCTCCGACGCCAACAACAACTTCTACAAGCCCGGCCAGTTCCCCAGCAACGGCACCAAGACGCTGAGCAACGTCGCCGGCACGGTGACCGTGCCCCCGAGCGGGACCGTCTTGACCTGGTCGCAGGCTTCGTCGACGTATACGGTTACGGCGACGGGGCTGGGGCAGAAGGGTGTTGCTGGTGCGAGTGGCGGTGGGACACAGACTAGTTCGGGTGGATATGTGTCGCAGACGGAGAATGCGGCTGTGGGAGGCCTGCAGGGTCGGGGTGTTGGATTTGTGGGGGGTTTAGCTGGGTTGGTGGCCGGTGGCGTTGTGATGATGGTTTGAGGAAGTTTGGATTTCGGAGCATTCTGATATGAGAGTTAGAAGGAGGTTGTGGTGCAGCGCGGTTGGGTCCCTGGTATGAGGTACTAAAATTGGGAGACCGGACGTACTTTTTGAAGGGTGGTACATCAAAGAAGAAGAGGAAGAAGACGAGGAGATGGACATGATTTATGAGCTTATATGACGAGTCGCACTACAATTTATCTCCGTCGAATTTATGAATGCACAGGTTGATGATACTCTGAACTTTGGACACGGACTCCCTTCGATGATAGGTAGTTATTGTTCTACGAATCTTATCTAATTAACCCACCTAGGGGGACCTCAACAACTAATGAATACTCGTAATAATTCCATCTTAGGAACACTAGGTAATGTGCATCTCCTTCTCAAGCCCCACCCTGTTTAATGATCTAAATGCTCGTCCATCTCTAACAATAGCAAATCTCTGGACCCCAATTGACCGCTCTCTGGGACTTCGGAGCCATGAAAAGAACAGAGAACAACCCCGTCAACGCCTTGCAGTGCAATAATAAGACGCCCCCCCCGGGGGCCGAAAAACAATGAATAACTCACGCGCCCCGTTTTCTTCATAGCATGACCGCACGCCTGAAGCAGCCAAGCGCAGATGCAGCTCAAGACACCCAAGAAGGAACCACTCTCTTCAAAAACTTCATAAACTTGAAGAATCCAACGGCATATTCTGCATTCCCATGAGGATCAACGACTCGTTCGGGAAACGCAATCCCCGCGCCGAAAAGGCCCGGAATCACTGATCCACCATCAGTCTCATGGAAGCGTCCCGAATTGTGGTCAAATTCCATGCTCATGGGGTTCCCATCCTTGGTAAGGTGCGGCAGTGGATCCCTCGTAAAACCGACTGCATGGACAATGTGAGAGCAGCGAGGGAGATGGGCCTCGTACTGAGCGTTTTCGCGGGCGGGCCCGCCCCCGCAGTCGATCTTCTCGACGACTTGACCTGCGGGCGAGGAAGCCAGTTTGTCGTCTTCGAGTTCTGCGCGTGCAAAGTCCGCGGCGAGACCCTTGAGACCGGTATTATCCCGCAGGATCCAGCCATCCATGTACTCTGCGTAGCGGAGTGGGTGACGCGTGAACCACTTCACTCGCAAGTGGGGATGGGACTCGCGCGCAAGAGTGACGAGGTTGAGGAGTGCGAGAATGGCACTGTGAGAGGCACCCACGACGGCTACGGTAGCTGCCTGATCAACTGGGAGAAATGCTGCAAGCTCGGACGGTTTCAAGACTGCATCAAGATTTAACCGGGCGATGTCGAGATCGGGTATAGGGAGAGACATATCGGTAGGATGTGCGCCGGTGCATAGAACCAGATGCGCCGTTTGAATGGTTATGGGTCTTTCGGCGTTATGTTGCTGTACGCTCACAGACCACTGGGAGTCACTCGGTGCCTGGCATGCTGTCAGAATGTCCATAATATAGCTCGAATTTCGCGGTACAGGCTTGCAGAGAAACGAGGTTCATGCTCGAGACTTTGAGGAGAACGAGTCGAAAGCTTACCGTACTGTCGAGTTTGGCTGCCGTTACAAAACCGCGGCAGGCATTCACGGGCTCCATCTTGACTAGGCCTTCCGTGAGGGCCCGCACCATGTCTGCAGCATAAGAGAGCTTGCAAGTCTGTTCTTGATCTAGCTTGGCCAATCTAGTGAACGCGTTAGGCTTGGGTGTAGCCTCCGTGATCTTCTGAAAGGGTTCAACAGCTGTGGCGAACGACTGGAACAGGCCGACTTTGGTGTTACTTTCACAATAATCCATGTTAGACGGATTTCTTGATCTCTCTACTTGATTGGAGTGAGGGAGTGAATGCCCGGAGACTTACCTCGGCACCTCGCGATATTTGCGATGCACACGGCCCGATTCGAAGCTAGGATCAACCCAAGCGATGGCGCCCAGCTGGCGTGCGAGCAAATTGCCCATCGCCGCTACTCCCGCGGGACCGGCGCCCACGACTAACGCGGCGCACTTTTTGGTCGCCATTGATGCCGACAAGATCAGTAACCTGGACTCCCACTGAGAGATTGACAGTGTCGAGTGAGTCAGGAACAAGGCCAGGGAGTTCCACGAGTTCCAGAGGTCAGTGTGTTGAGTGGATGGGTCCAGCCAACCCAAGGAAAGTAAAAAATGAAGGAAGAATAATGACCGACGATAAAGATAGAAGAGAGTTTGGATTAAGTGACTAACTACGTAAGAAGAGAGTGACCACTGACACAACCGCCCGCCGGTCGCCAATTCTCCATCTCTGGGTCCGTTGAGGATCAAACGTTGTTTTTCAGAAACGTGGTTGCGAAAGGGGCCGGGCGGGTTCCTGTTCCTTTCTCCAGAACAAAAATCAAGCAAGAGCCAAGACTTTTGGCGGATCGGCGATTCCGCAATTTGGTCGCCGACTCGACTGGCAGGCAACAGGCACATGACGAACGGGTGCGCATCAACATTTTCCATCATCGCAGAGCGTAAATTGCTCTCGCATTTGGCTGCAGCCCACAACAGAAACGTCATAATAGCGACGCATTGCGCCATCATCGGTGGGGGAATTCAGACAACATTTGTGTCACCCATCACAGCCGCCGTGTGCTCGGAGAGCCGCGTAATCAGGGAATCTCAGTAGCCTCTGTAAACGACTCCACGCCCGATCGCGATGCATGAATGTTGTCGGCCGAGAGAATGTATCCTTGGAGCCCCCACACAAGCCAGACACTTGGATTCGGCTCGTCTGAGCTATGCTAACAGGACAGCATAGAGGAGACCTCGATTTGACAAAGTCACCATGTGTGTCAAGTCAATATCATGTTAGTCTCTGATGGAAAAAGTCTGCAATATTAGTCAAGGAAACATGTGAGCGCAGCAGAAGGAAGCACCACAGTGTTCGCTTCTGGTTCCTCACGCTGTGTTGTCGATCGTACTGAAAGCGCCCAATGTCTCCAGGGATAGATGGGGAAGTGCGCTGGCTATCATACTTGTTGATCGCTTGGATCTCTTTGGGCTTGGCGGAACCGCGTGATTGATCTCGAGCCTTGGTGCCTGAACTCACTTGGCTTTCATACGCTTCGAAGAGTCACAGGAGGGGAGCACACACATCCTATGTACAGTTCAAGATCAAGGATCTATACACGCGCGATTCTACGACATCAGCATCCCTTTTGCATGCAATACCCAACTTTCTACTGTCCGTTGCGTGCCATGTCACTGAAAAATACACCCGTGGAAGTTTCGCTTGAATTATTCATACAAAAGTGGTTGAGGAAAGCACTCCGCAGCATCGAGTAAAAGGAATGCTAGTAGAGCCCCTCTCAATCTCAAATCGCCCAGAACACAGTCGCTGAAGCGTGATAGACATGATTTGACCAGCCCGGGAACCGGGCTCGAGCCCAAATTGCAATGGAATCTCCCACCTGCAGATCACGAACAAATTGTCCGTCCAGCGTAGCTCGGCCCCGGCCTTTGGTCTTCTCAATCTCCAGAGCCTCAGGCGAGTCGGCTGGGATATTGTCTTGATAATGCCAAACAATTTCCACGTCTTGTCTTTCTGCAACATGAGCACCGTTATTCTGAAGCTTACCCGGACCTGGCAACAGCAGAGGGTCTTCGATGGTACGAGGGGTGACCACATCGCCAGACTCGTGCGGCAGAAGCTCTTGCTCCTCACCGTTGGCATACATCTTCTTGGTGTGGGCCGCTCGAATGACTTCCACATCGAACCAGGTCCATGAATGTTCGTACATATCCGGGTGGCACCGTCCGGGCCCTTGGTCATGTGAAGATATATGGAATACAATTTTCCGGCATGGATGGACGTGAGACCGAGAGGGCAATGGATGTGGTGCATCGGGTGCATCTTCAAGTCGCTTTTCGAGGCGGCAATCAAAGATCCAATGGTTAGTGAGCGCATCCCTCGCTGACGTCACAAGAGAGGGGAGAAGACTCCACACAGACCTACCTTGCGATCAAAACATAGTGGTATAGTTTTGAGAAGTACTTGGTCTCGATCCTTGCGGATATGCCGGTGGGATCGGTCTTGTGGAATGGTCATCTTGACTGTGGTCGAAGGCCAGTACTCGGCAGTATCAATAATCTGGTCAACGATTTCCACAGGCACTCCTAGTCTCCACTGCAGCAAAGCACGGACTTGGAGCACATCCCAAGCATCTGGTCTGGATTCCTGGTCCTGTGAGATCGCTGGTTCAGTATGGTAGGTAGACTTTGAGCATGAAGCATGGACAGACTAGCTGAGAAGATTTGGGTCACGTACCTCGGATTCTGAACCTTCAGTATCTGTCGTCTTGTCATCCTCATCGTCCATCGTGGGCTGCAGAATCTGGCCTAAGGCTCGCCGGGCGCCGTGGGGCAGCAGCATTGGTAGCAATGAGAACATCCACCCGAGGTTAGCGAGTCAGCGGGCTAGCTTGGTGCGTTGAGTGAGAAGTAGTCTTCAAAGCATAAAAGACGGTTCCACAAAGACAGAGCGGCACGGTGGTGTATTGCTGTGAAGAAGGGTTTGAAGGTCGGAAGATAGTTTAAATGTACAGAGTGGTGGCTGTGGTCTGCGGTGCAGGTATCGGAGCGGGTCCCGTGAGTGGAGTTCAGCGTGGAGATGGCGCCAGTCCTGCGGGTCCTTTGCCCTGCCCGCGTGGAGATAAACTTCTGTCAACTATGGATATTGGATACTGATATGCTGAGGTCGAACGTGATCGATCTTGTAATATAAAGACTGACAGAAGCCTTGATAGACACGAAGACGGTAGTGTATCTATAGACTGTTGGATACTTTCCCTATACGTTCTCGAAAACAGGCCGTACCTACCATCGAGTTCGCTTGTGAAGCATTGTAGGCTTGAGGGTTATGCTCCTGTAAATCGACTGGGGAGATCATTTGAGACAGTAACTCAAGGCTGTTTTGTGTCCGAGAGAGCACATACCTCTATTAGTAGTCTCCTAAGGTGGGAGCACGTGATACACGAAAAGAAGGGAAAATACAGGACAGCACATGGTAGCTGGGACGCGTCTCCAGTCTGTTACAAGGCAGCTGACAAAACAGAGTAACATAGTGCCAGTCAAGCTGGCGACAACAAATCTATCTGGACACAGTATTTCTTATGTCCTTCATTCCCATTTCAATCCCATTTTGCAAAAGTAAATAAAGATCTGATGCCACCTGCAAACGCCTCTGGACAGCCTGAATATCTTTTTTTTTCTGATAACATCTCTCAGTCTTGTGACATTCAAGGCCGCTGTCCACCTGCTGCTCGATATGCAGCCGCACGCTTGCTGCTTCGATTCTTGGGCTTGCCCTTGGATCCACGACTCTTGCCCTTCACTTTGAGGGTTGACTTGCCTTCACTGGCCCGGTGGCCCTCAAAGACAAATGAGTTGCCAGCAATGCCTCCCTTGCTCTCGGTCTTAAGCTTGGAGGCACCCGCACGACCAAGCAGCTTGCCTGCACGGCCTTGAAGGGTCTTGCGAGCCAAATCACCGGAGCGAGCACCCTTGCCAGCCGAATCATCTCGCCTCTTCATCATCTTGCGAGCTCGGGTCACACGAATCTTACGAGGCAGAAGAGGAGGAAAGTTCTTCTCATTGAGCAGGATGGCCTGTTCAACACATGTACCCTCATAGAATTGGACATAAGCAAACCCTTTGCCGACTCGGGTGTTTTGATCGCGAATGACGCGGACAAACTCCACGTTCTTCTTAACAGACTTCTTATCCTTGGTGTCACCCGTGTGGGCATTGAACACTCGCCAAAGGCCCTCCTCAATGTCAGAAGGCTTGCGAGGCTTCTTCTTTTTGCCGTCCTCATCCTCACCTGCGACTTCCTGGTCCACAAAGTCCAGGTTGCCCACGAAGACACATCGCTTGTTGTCAATTTCAGCGGGATGCGCAATGCTATCGACACGCAAATGGCGGTCCAGCACAATGGTGCCGTTCAGAGCTGCAGGGGCCTTACGGGCAGCCTGGACAGTGGTGTACACAGCATAGGCGTTCGTGCTGTGAGTGGTGTCGTCCAAGATCTCACGCCGAGCAAAGGAGGCTCGCTTGGGAACGCCACCACCGCTGGCGAAGGGCACAGAGCGGAATCGAATTGACTCAACCTTGTGTGGACCGGAAGATTCGGGCAGATCGGAACAGAAAGATGCCAAGTGTCGGAGAAGAGTTTTCTTTGCCGACTTGGACTTGATTGCTTCAGTCGATACGTTGCCCAAGAACACCGTCCGACTAGATTTCTCCACTTCACTGGCTTTGGAAGCTCCTGACAAGCTCTCGTGAACAGGTACCGGCTCCTTTGCGTCTGCCGCCTTCTCCTCCTCGTCATCACTGGGTTCAGCATCCGACTGTGAATCGTCCGCTGCATCGACACTTTTGTCATTGTCGTCGTCTTCGGTGGGCTTCTGTCTCTTGGCGTGCTCGGCTTCCCGTTTCTCCTGAGCTCTCTGCTCCTCTTTCTCAAGTCGACGCATGTACGATCCTTCCAGATCATCCTCCGCACCTGCACGCTTGCGCTTTCGACTCTGTTTGTCGGACACCCGTTGTTGTTCGACCTCGGCTTCCTGGCTCTCGGAAGAATCCTCGGCAGAGCTGTCACCCTCATCTGCCATTACCTCATCCTCGGACTCGGCGTCTGATGGAGCAGTTTCCATTACATCCTCGGCTTTTTTCCGGGGCTTAAAGTCGACATACTTGACAGTCGGCGTTTTCACAGGACCGGCCTTTTTTGGTTTCAACGGTCAGCAAGGACAACTCTTTTTTGCAGGGCATATGATACATACACTCTTCTCGAATAGTGAAGAGAGGCCAGCGTCGAGTGGTGCACTGCCCAGGAAAGGAAGGCTTCCACCATTGGTGGAAGGCTCAGTGGCTGATGTAGCCTGCGACTTGGATTTTTTGCCCATAACTGGATTTCCTAAACAGCAAAGATGTAACTTTGCAATGTCAACAGTGAGTGGACAATTTAGGTGAGCCGTTGCTGGAGAGGATGCTCCCTATCTCCGAACTTTTTTTTCCTTCGAGGCTTATCGGGTCTTGGCGCGAGCGTCCAAAAAGGTCACATGATGCGATTGCCCAAGCAGTGTCAAAACAGGCAACAGTCGAGCGTCAAGTTGATAGGAACGAGCTCAGATGAAGTCTAGATGCCTGGAACTGACGATGCAATCTCAACTTTGTCTCCTCCAGCGACTTCATACCGTGATTTTATCCCACATGAACAGACGCAGCGTTGTTCAGATGACCCTCAAGCCGCCGGTTGAACTGAACTATCTTCTTACACCCCATTGCGCTTGTGGCAACAGACATGGTATTGAGACTCATACTCATTCCTACTTGTATCGCATACTTTCTGTCTGCTGCGAGTATACTCGCTGATATGCAAGTCGATCTATACCTCCATGAAGATGCCGTCTTCGGCGACGTCAACCCCACGTGATTCGGGAGATTTTGCGGGCGGTATGCCTCGTCCTCGCTGAGACGCGGCAGAACCCAATCACTCGCTTCTGTTGCTGCACCCCATTGCAGCTCTCTACTCAACTTGCCCTGTGTCTCGCGAGGACTCGAGTGCGACAGATCAATCCACGATTTCGCTAGACCTCCAGGGTCTCCTTGGCTACTCTTGTTCGGAATCGATCCATGCGAAAACCCCCTCCTCCGCTCTACACAGCGGTGTCGTCCAGCTTCTAGCCAATCTCCCCTCGGTACCCCAGCTCTGGTGGTTGGAAAGAGCAAAGAGCTGTCTTGGGGCATTGTGCGAGTACGAAACGCGTGGACTTATATAGCTCTCGAGGTCTGCAGACCGGGTTTTCGTCGCAGCCAGAGTCGAGCTCGATCGCAAGCAGCTGCGCTCTTCGCCAGCATTGACTTGAGCGCATCATTGAAACGGTACGTCGCTGTGACTTGGTGACCACTTCCCTGTGGACGCAGGTATTCTTTCCCCGTGGTGATCGACCGAGCGCCCAAAAACCCCATAGCTGTCTTCGCACTTTCTGGCCTCTCGCGCGCATCTCCGTTCTCGACAGGAAAGCCGGTTCCCGACTTTGGGGCGTTTCGGCGACGATCAATCTCCGCACCGCCTGCAGAAGGGCGATTACCCACACCTTGCACCCACCCACCAGCCTGGCTTCGCTCAACCGCGGGGGACCACCATTTTTTACTATGAAGTCCTAGGCTGATTGATTTGCCATGTGCTCAGAAGAAAGCGACCATCACTTCATTCGCACAGAACTTTGACCGAGCGGCCCCGATCCTCCCCTACCGACGGTCGCTTTGTCGCTGACGGCCACTAGCACTGCTAGCGGAGCAACCTACACGTTCAAATCGGCCTCAGACCTTGTTGGATTTTGTCAGACTACATTGTGCCGGTTTCCATTTTTCGGGATGGAAGTGGTCGAGAGCAGAGAGCAAGGCTCCACCAGTGGGACGACTGGGCCGGAGCCCATCATGACCAATGGCGAGCGGAATCCCTTCTTAGATGACTCTCTCATGGATGATGGACGATCGAGTAGCCTGAGTGAGATCGATGACGTGTCCGACGACGAGCCGTCCGACTTTGATGAATCTCCCAAGCCTGAGAAACAATTGGAAAACGACTCCGAAGCGGAAACCGAGCGCATTGAAGATTCTCCTCACAACATTCGGAAGCGCGACATAGTTCTCAGCGCCGGTGTCGCAGGCAGCGCTGGACCGAGTCCCAGCAAGCTTCACCAAAGTACCACGCTTGACGATGTAGACGATGAAGAACACATGGCGGACGACTCACCAAGCAAACCGCGACGGTCCTCCAATAATAAAATGAGCGATGACGAAATGGCCGATCTGGATGACTCGGAGCTTCCTGACAGCGTTGGAAAGAAGCGCAAGCGGGTTGAAATTGGAGACGAAGTGTCAAGAGAACACGAAGAGGACGAGCCAATGAAAAAGCGTCGCAATTCTCTCAAGAGCGACCTGAGTGACCCTCTTGACGACGACACACCACTTTCGCCGGAGCCAATCATGGACGAAGAGACCGCGGCTCTAATGGACGACGATGTGCCGGTGGATGAGAACGCGGATGCAGAGCTTCCAGCCACTTCAACGAAAGGCAAAAGAGGGAGGAAAAGTAAGTCTCTTGGAGATTGCAGGAGGGTCTTCGGGCTTGTTACATTGCCCAATCAGGTTCAAATTGCTGACATTTTCTCATTTGAAGCTGAAGAACCTGCTGAGCCCCTCGACGAGGGAGATGAGGCCGAGGTCGCAGCGAGGGCCGAGGAGGAAAGTGAGTCGACCGCAGAGAATTGTGAAAAATTGGAACGATCAAGCTGATTATTGAACTTTGTCCTGCAATCAGCTGTCAAGAAGATGTCCGCGATGGAGTCACTAGCGACCTTGGAGAAAGAGTTCGCGGCGTTGCGAGACAAGTAAGCTTCGACGTGATCTCAGTCCACATCTCCGCCCACTGACGCACTGGCAGAATCTACGATGAGCGTATAACGAAACTCAACCGGGAGTTGGAGATGCTCTCGGGACCAAACCCCATGCATCCTGAGTACTTGCGTCAGATTGAATGCGTGCAACGATATCGAGACGCGAAGATTAAATACGAACATACCTTGTATCGCTATCGTTTGGAGGCACTGCTTCACAAAAGCCTCGCTGAACGGGCCCAAACTCACAGCACATTTTTCCAGCGTGTGCGAGATGTGCGCGAGCGTCACTCCAGTGCAATTAGCAAACAATTCTATGCGATTCAACATGATCGCTTCAAGACGGATGAGTTGAGCCCACATCACGTGGTGCCATTTCCGACTCGCCGTTCGCAACAAATTGCACATCAAACCGCTTACAATCACGAGGTTTCGATAATGGCTGGAGTGGCCAAGTACGTTGGTTTCCCAGCAGCACCAACGTTGAGTGGGGCCCGTTCCTCGGAATTGGACAAGGATTTGGAAAAGATGGGCGTCAGTTATCTGCTTCCCCTAATCGAAGGCAAGACCACTGACGGTGTGTTTTTAGATTTCTATCGAGACGCGAATGGCATTGCCCCGCCATTCACATTCGATGGCAATGCCTGCTAGAGGCGCTGTCTCGGCCATGTCTTCGAGCATCTTCCGCACGGCTGCCGAAGAGGCCTTCCTAGAACAGACACCGTGGGCGAACCCTCAACATCCTATACACCAACAACAGCCGCAGCACATATACTCGCAGCATCACCGGCCCCCAATCTCCTCCTTCGCAACTCCAGCCGCGCAAAAACGGGTTGTTGACATCAATGCTCCCAATGGATCCGCGTCCACAATACCGGAAAACATGTCGGCCGCGAATTCATCAGCCAACAACACGCCGTACGGTATCGAGCAGGATCCAAGACATCACCCCCATGGGCCATTCCGCAATCCCGACTATGATATGGAGCACAAGTCTGGGTTGCGCTCGCAGAGCTCGTCACCACTAGACGTACGAAAAGCCCAACCACATTCCGTCCATCCCAAGGAGCGTCGATCTCCTGGCCTAGACCCCGCCCAAAATCTTCTCTACTCTCCGTCTCCTGCTCACCCCAACTTATTCCAACTATCAAAGCCAAAACAAGGCCCATCGCAGTCTCATAGTGCCAAGTCAGGCGACACGATACACTACCACTCTCATCAGCCTGAGATTACTGCGGAGTCCGGTCCTGGTCATGGACCTCTCCGCTAGCTAGCTGCTTGCTCGACGACTCGGATTTTTATATTCCCCTCAGTGCCAACATCCGGATCCGTCAAGTCATTAGCAACTACAAGCCACAGACTTGACGCAGTGTACTAGGCATGTCATTCCACCACATTCAGGGTGATCCTCCTCGCCTCTCAACGCCTCCTCAATACCCTCCAATTCCTTGATATATAAACACCCTCCCATCCTCATTCGTCGTCATGACATCAATCTCATTTCCCCTCCTCCTTCAAGACAACCACCATTTTGACTAGCGTTCTGTTCTGTTCGTGCAAGAAGACGATTTGTTTGGCTCGAAGATCAAATGTTGGAGTTTCTATCATGTACGAGATTCTATGTGGTGAAAGACTTGAGCCATAGGATTTTCTTCTGTCTTCCTACGCTGAATACATATTATTACTGGAACAGTTATAGTGTACAGCTTTTTTCACGAAACCCCCAGCTTGGGCTACGACTGCATTGCTGGAACGGAAATCGGGGTGTTCTACAATTATAACTTTATCAATTCTTCGTTTTCACACATTCCAGGGCGTTCCCACAGGATAAATTAGTACATCATAGTGGGTGGACAAACCCAAAATTTCCTCGTCCTCCTATCTCCACAGGTTTCGTGGGACCATGTACATGCCTCCATGATGAGTACGCGGATTTGAACACAAAGGATCAGACCGAAGGGTTCAAATTCCCATCTGGACAATCAGTCAACAAACGAAGCTTACTCGATCCACAGCCCAGTGTTACCAATTAATTGCAATCAAGCCCATGAATTACGCTATCACAGGTATGCCTCAGCAGACCTACCAAATCATAGGTGTTCCAAATACATCGGCTGCTGAACTAAACAAGGTAGCGACATATTAGAACAGAGGAGATCCGAAGATGAATGCCCGAGACCGGAGAGGAAAGGTATAAGAAAGCTATCAGAAAAAGCCGTGATGAGAATCAGGCTATCTTCAAACTAGAAAGAAAAAGCAGTGATTCCATGTTCCAGCTTCACTAGAAAGAAATATTCACGTTTATCGCTATATTGAGTACAGTTTTGCGCTTCTTTATGAGACAGAACCCATTCCTTCCCATCATGTAGAAGCTTGTGCCTCGGTTGAAGGCGCAGGTTGTGTGGGATTGGAAGAGTCATTCGTGGAGGCCTGTTCGGCTGGTGCGGGCAGTGCTTGGGGTCGCCATTTGGCGAGAACCTTGCCAGCTGCGGGTCTTGACTCCTCGTCTGGAAGGAGATTGGAGGTTAGCTACATATTCTGTTGGGATACGTAGCAATTAGTTGGGTGATGCGGGTGTGAACATACATGTTTGGTAAACATCTTCCATCGCATTCAGGCACATTTCCCGTGCTGGTGGTCGGAACATCACGAGGTACCTATAGAGAGACGTGCGTTAGCCTCGGTCCACAAAAGGAATGAGATATGAAGTGAAGGGTGGTTCAGAGTGACTTACATCAGAGCTTGCACGGTCAATGTGATACGCTCTGGATCTCGAGCAAGTCCGGCCACTCGCTGAATGATGGCAATTGTGACTTCTGGGATCTCGCTGAGGAACCGCACCAAGATTTTAATATCCTTGGAGTCAAGGTAAGGTAGGAAGCCGTCAAGCAGACGGAGTACCCATGTGTCATAATAGAGTGTAACTGTAGGTTCGTCATCTGCATCCGTGCGTTCCTGGTTTGCCGCCTTCATTCGAACACGGTCATTGTACCATTCCTCGTTGAGCCACGTAATCCCGATCTTAAGTCGGGCCCGGAAGTCTTCCAAGATGTAGCGATAGAGGGTCTCACGGATCGAGTCCGATATTGTAGAATGCCGTTTGACACCAGCGGAACCGGCTTTGACTTTGTCGTCAATCTCCAGGCCAGCTGGAGCGCGAGTTGCAAGACGGGTGAGAAGAACGACCCAAGCTTCGCGGTCAAAGGTGCTTCCAGCCAAGCGGGCAAAGCCTAACTGCTGAGGCTTGGTTTGCGTGGACGATGACGACGAAGCTGCGTCTACGGCGTCGATCATACCAAAAACACGAGAGACAGCACTGCGACCAACCTCGCTAGCCTCCTCTTCTGACAATGGCGGTGGCTGTGGAAGTACGAACGGACCCAAGGAGACTAGATCAGGCTCAAGCTCTGCTTCCTCTTGCGCAATAGCAGCAGCTTCGCCCGGTCCATTGTCTCCAATATCTTCTGGCTCGTAGTCGGGTTCGTAATCATCGTCATCGTCAGCCGCTGCGGCGGTGGCAGCTTGGTGCAGCTGTTGTCGCTTGTGATTTTGCTCTTTCGTGATGGTCTCATATCGATTTCGTATAGCCTGCCACAGCATCAGTTCAGTCCGTTCAGGGGTCCTTTGCTGGACGATTCACTTACATCCACAGCTTGCGTAAGCAACGCCGGGTTGACTTGTGATAACAGTGGAATGGCGATCTTCACCACGATGTCCGGAGGAAGCTGTTTCACGTCGAAGGATGACAGACCAATATCCTGGGTCAGAGTAAAAAGCTGGTCATAGCTGGTCGGCCCTGCTGGCAAAGGGGGGATCTTAAGCGGAGGAGGTGCCACAGCATCGAGACGAGCCCTCTTCGTTTGGTCCAGTCCGTCTGTAGGCTCGGCAGGTGGTCCGCGCTTCCGTGAGGCATCTTCAGCTGTCTCAAGCCGGGACTGCATGAGACGCTCGATGTAGTGTTGCATCTTTCCCATAAGCGGATGACCAGGATTTCTATATGTGCATGGTTAGAAACTCTGCGTGACTCATGAATTTGCTTGCTCGTTTTCTACTCACTTCTTCATCACATTGAAGAGTAGCGCCCGAGCGGTTCTCTCCATGGACTTGACTCCAACACGAACGGTGGGAGTGAATGGGGGATGGACATGTTTGGTCGGGAAGAAATCCATGATTGACTGAATAATCTTGTTCGCGATCGACTGTCGCGTACGGATGAGAGGTGCCAGGCAGTTGAGCGTTGCGTTGACAATGAGCGGGTTACTACTTAGATGTTAGATTTGAATATTCATCAATCGGAGGTTGAGCTTCCTGATTCTCACCATGTCTCTTCTTGAAGCACGTCCAGAAGTCGATCGAGAAGGCCCGAGGACTCTGCCTCAAGTTGAGGAAGCGACAGGAGAGCATGATTTCGGGGCACAACTGCGAGCGAGGTTTCATTTTGGTCGGGCCGCTGCAAATTGTAAGTTTCAAAATACTGCGCATCCGGGGACCATGTTGGGATTTGAGTTGGCGGACATACTCTGGGATCCGCGATTAAACCGGGAGTCTGAACCTGGACTACCCTCTGCAAGAACTTGATACAGCATATTTTCACCGAGCAGGGAAAGGAATCCATTTTTCGAAGAATTTCTTGCTTCACAGCGCTCATCATCTCCCAGGTCTTGTTGTCTCCGGGGTGGTTGACGCTGAACGGCGCGTTAGTCTCCACAACACCCATTGTCCCTGCTCTTGATCAACTTTCAATGACTCACGTATGGCGAAATATGAGCGGATACATGCTTGCGCATGTTTGGATCAAGCTGGCCAGGACCGCATTGTCTGTCTCCGGAAGCAGGAGGGTCTCTTGTATCGAATTGAGGACGGTTGGAGCAAGCTGCTGCTTCTGTGAAGTCGCAAGAATCGGGCTTGCGAAGGTCTCAGCTAGAAATTCTGCACCCCATCTTCGCAGTTCTAGCCTGGCGTTGGCTCCGACGATTGGGAGGATGCCATTCACGATTTGAGGGTAGAGGGCGGCATCGCCGAGGACAAGCTTCCGGGCGGCGTCAAGCTGCGCGACTTGGTCGACGACCTGCTCAGGCGATTGAGCCATCGCCGCTCAGAGAGGGGGGCAATTGAGGCTTTGCGCCGGTTGCAAGTCGACGAAGCTTTGACCGAAACGCGAGTGGAGATGGGGGATCTCTTGAGTAAGCGTAACGGATTGAGCCGAGCGGAAAACACGCGACAGCAGCGTCGGCCTGCGACAAGACCGCGGATCAGATTTAGTGACAAACTTCAGTCCGAGATTGACATACTTGATCCGCTACTCAGTGGAAAAATTCTCAAGTCAGAGGTGTATGGTGGAACGAAGCCAGTGAAAACCGCAGGGGTGCGAGAAAAGTTGGAGAAGAAGGCGCATGATGATGCTCGGTGCGCGAGTTGGCTGTCTATTCGGTGTCACGATAAGCGTTGGCGGTCCCTTTAGTGCTACGATAAGCCGTGAGCCAGAACCCAGGCACAAATAAGAATCTCGTACGCACCACTAGTATAGCGCATGAGACACTTTCGGTTGAAGATACATGAACCTCGATGACAGATTTCCATTTATATGGAATCCTGTAACCATCTTGGCAATTGCTTTCTACAAATGAATACTTCGTAATGTTCGCGGCCCTTCGCGAGACGCTCACACCTAGATCTCTATCGCGAATGCCCGGAAGTCTTATGCTTGAAAGGGGCACAAGGGTCAAACATGAAATCAATATGGAAAATTGCCTCACATAAATCAACTGTTACAGACGGATTCAAGCAGGTTTGTGAAGATATCAGCAAACAATAGAGTCATAGACCGCAACCATGAACAACCGTGGAGCGGATGTACTCAAATGCCAAGACCCACGGACATCTCGGCCGGACATCGAACGATTGCCGGCTGCTCCAACATTTGACATTTTGCCCTCTGTTACAGCATACCACCACAGACCATGGCCAACGGAATGTACGTACAATGATCAGGATTAAGCCATCCGCAGGTCTGACTGACACTCTCGTTCTTCCAAACAGCTTCAACTCAACGTATTACGGCAAGGACTACCGCGCCGGCGCTGCCCTTCTGCGTGCCCGCCGGCCGTATCTCGTCAAGAATGCCGTGACTGGCTTCGGGCTGTTCGCATTCGCTATTGCTGTCTGTGAGTGATACGATTCAGATCGAAATAGCGACTTTTGTTCCTCGGACCTTACGGCGTGGTCTAACGGCAAGGTCTTTCTGGAGGCCTGGAGGCGTCGCAACACCCTTTGCCTCGATCTACCAAAGGCCGATTTCTTGATTCTCATGCTGACGAGATTTTCCCTCTTCCTCTTCATAGACTCCTACACGATCCGTGCTGTTGGTCAAGAAGAGTTCTCTGACGTCAAGGTGCCCGACGCGCCCGTCAAAAAATTGCCCGAGCAGAAGTAAACTTGGTCCAGAGAGCGGACGTGGCCTTCAGCTGAAGCTGCTTGGACACAAATTGTGCGTTGTTATTGATCGCGACTCGGCGTGTACAATATTACACTATCATCTCGGAAAGGTGCGCTTAAGTGGTCATCTCGACGCAGTGGGATGGTCGACCGAGCCCCTCGGCAGAAATCATACATTGGAGCACAACGGGGTTAGGGAGTCTTCCTGGGTCAGCAATTTACTTGATATCCTGGGATTTGCTGGCTTGGTGGGGTTGATTTGTTGAATTTATATCGTTTGTACAGAGTGGATGCGGTGGTTGAATATTGACCTTGCACTTGATTATCGTCAAAATGAACAGCAGTCTCTTCTCTATTTATATTACCAACCACAACAGCGACCCACCCTCGGCCAAGAGTTGAAGGGTCTTTACCAAACTTTCACTTTTTTTGATAAGAAGCCACATGGACAGAAAGGGTACAAGAAGATTGATTGAAACTATTTAAGCTCAAGGAACCGGCCATGCCAGGAGCATAGACAGCTAGTGTGAGGAT
Source organism: Penicillium ucsense (assembly GCA_014839625.1). Taxonomy (NCBI): domain Eukaryota; kingdom Fungi; phylum Ascomycota; class Eurotiomycetes; order Eurotiales; family Aspergillaceae; genus Penicillium; species Penicillium ucsense. The sequence goes on along the minus strand of WIWV01000102.1, from coordinate 20,470 downwards.
ATAAAAGGCAAGCACAGGAAAAGGAGAAGTCTAATTCACAAGCGAGTCTACTCCGTTCGCAGAACGCGAGGACCCTTCTTCTTCGCAGCGCGCTTGCGCTTGAGACCCTTGTCAAAGGAAACGGCGTTGCTGTGATCGCGGCCAAAGTTGTCCAGGTCCTTGACCTTGAAAATACGGATGATCCAGTTCTCGCTGGTGAATGCCTCCTCCAGGGTGTTGAGCTGCGGGCTCTCGGCTGGTACACGAGACCCACGAACACGATCAACAGCTTGACCAGCGGGGAAAAGAGACTGGTAGTTGTAGTATGACATCTTGTACCTGTACAGTGAAGTGGGTCAGATCGTGTGTGTGCAGAGAGCGCAGAGGACATGTGACTTACATCAAGCTGTTGCGCATTGTTGGGGTGGCCTCATCATCGACACGATATTCGCCACGAGAGGTGAAGAAATCCCGCTCCTTGACCTCGTCGGGCCAGATACCTTCGGCAATGCGGACCATCCACAAGAACTTGTTGAGATCATCGCCAGAATAGCCCAGCAAGCCGCCAAAGACAACTAGGACATAGTCCACATCATGTTGGCGCAAAATGGGGTAGCTGACTTCCTCACGGGAGCTCATAGCCTTACCGACCGTGGCGATATGAGTGTTATTCCAGGTGTTGTTGTCGACGAGGGTGGGTCTGTCGGCCATTCCACCAATCTGGTAACCATAGTCCCACCAGGACATGATCTTGGCGTTGTCCGGGGTGTTCTGGCGGAGCCAGTAGTACGCCTCACGGTAATCATCAATGATATGCTGACTACCATCGGGCAGTCGGCTAGCCAGCACCACGGAAGGAGAAGAGTAAGCGTTGGAGGTCACCCAGGTGCAGTGAGAAACGAAGAGAAGCAAGTAAACAGTGACAGAGGCCGAAACAGTGAGCTTGGAGAAGAACGAGTAGATACCAATGACGGGCTTGGAGGTCGACCGGAGAGTCTTGGAATCCTCTGCGCCAGCTTTAGCCAGCGCCTCTGGATCGGGTCGGCCCATGGTCAAGAAGCTATCGAGAATGCTTGACAAGGCCAACGCAGCGGCAACGCAGACAATGGGGGTCAATGTCAGCATGAGACGGACCATGACGCCTGCGAAGTAACTCGCGAGCACTGCATAAATGATAACGAAGACGTGCTCATCCTTCAGCTTTTGGAAACACATAAAAACACCAGCCGGGAAGAGCCAGATGAGGAAGTTAAGGTCGAAGAAGAATGCGGGCCATGCAGTAGGTTGGTGCTCAGACACCGAGGCAATAATGGGAATGTGAATCTTTGCATAACCGGTGTCCCAAAGTGAGTAGAAACGACCACTCCATGGGGCAATGATTCCTGATACAGAAAGAAGCACAAGGCCACCGAAACCAAGTCCAAAGGTAAGCAAGACCATTGCGGTCAGAAGCTTCTGGAACTGTTTGCCAGGCAAGAATCCACGGACAAACTCCGCAAATGCGACGAGCTGGATCAGACCAAAGACACCAAGAGCGGACATGTGGTCACTGTTGCGGATGGGAAGGAAGCCGACGAAGGGGATTTGCATGCTGCCCAAGGTTCCGAGGGCGTACCAGGTGGTGTAGCTGATGTAAACTCGACAGCTGTAGCGACCCATGCAAAGGAGAACGAAAACGTGCAGAGGAATCAGATTGGTAATGAAGACATAACCACCCCAGGCAGAGACCATATATCCGTAGAACAGAGCTGTCAAAGCTCCCCACATAATGGAGCCATTCTTGACAGCCTTGATCCACAGGTAGAATGTGAACACCAACAGGAAGATAGCAATGGCTTCATTGTCGTAACTGCCGGCAACGGATCGTGAAATATAACCCGGGGCGATTCCCATGAAAGCAGCGGCGAGAAGGCCGGCAGATGGTGAAGTGGACATTTCACATGTCAGAAGGTACATGGCCAGCGCCGTCAGGCCTGAGAAGCCAGGGGCAAGCAAAACACACACGTTTCGAATGTCGACCGGAATGGTAAGGAAACGGAGGATATGATAGACAACACCACTGGTAACCATCAGACCGGGATAGAGAGTACCACCGGTGACACGTCCCAGGGGGTGCCATGTTCCTGAGCGACGAGACAAACGGCGTTAGTAAACCCCAAATGTATAGATGGCGAACGGGGACTGCTGGAAACATACGGTCATCGAACCAATCCCAGAAACTGTAAAAGCCATTTTGTACCAGATACTTTGTTGCACGAAAATTGAACCAGGGATCGACTGTAATTGAATGTGGTCAGTATTTCCACATCGGTATCCTTATCGACTCCGAGCTCGACTCAATAAAGAAGGGCCAAGGCTGTGTGGTGCATACATTCGTGTATAATACTCTCGAAGCCTGCGATTGATGTTAGACTTGACCATATCAAGTTGGAAAATTGAAGAGTCACATACGGATAACGCTGAACAGGCGACTAGCAACAGCGGCCGCCGCAATTGTTAACAGGATGATGATCCGCAAGAGACCGCGTGTACTTTGGCCGGAGCTGCCTTTCAGCACGATGTCGAGGGGTGATGATTGGGCCATAGTGGCCAAGGAGAGGGATCGAAGTCCAGGAATCAAAAGAAAAACATGAAAATAGGGAAGGAATTGGGCAAAGGCGCCAATGGTTGTTTTTTGAGCACCTGGTTGATGATGTGGAGGAAGCAGAGCTGCGCAAGGTGGTCACTTCTGAAGTCTTGGCATTGCATCGGGGAAAACGCGCCACCTCCGACTACTCCCCGCAATTAATCACAGACGGAGCGACTCATCATTCACCGAGCTGCTTTGAAGTTTACATTGCCTGAACCGGATTCACTGACCATCACGTAGCTGGCTGTCTTTATTTTTCTCATTCAACACATACCCCAAATCATACTTGGCAACACAGAGCCGACAGATCTCAAGGCAATCTCAAGCTCAATTCGAAATGGAGCTTCCACCTCTCTCATTGACCCAGCTATCGACCGTGGTCGCATCAAACCTCTTACCATCGCAGCTTTTTGAGGTTCTCTCAGAATACGAATCAGAAGCGGTCCTAATCTCCTCCAATTTGACGAGGGCCGGATCGGAAAGCGAAAACCAGCAGTTGTTGAGCGCGTTCTATTCAAGCTTCTTTTTTGCCCACCTTCTTACGAATCAGCTGTAAGCGCAGGACCTTAAGAATCATGACGACCCAGGATCGGCTTGCGCTTACTGAAGAGTTGTCTATGTCACAGTTCCGAGGCACGTGCATTGACACAGCGAATGCCTGATGCCTTTCGAGACCGAGATGCAACGATCCAGAACTGCGTTGGCCTACTTCAAGCACTTTGGCAAACCCAACACGGCCAAGTGTATCAGATCCTGCGAGAGCTCCCTTGGCCAGGAGACACACAACCACTAGTGCGACGATATGATCGTATGAAAACACTCAGACGATTCGATGCTCCTCGAACTTCGAAAGCTGACTTAGCGGTGGCACAGATTTCTTTCAGGACAAGACATTGATTGCGGTCAGTAAATGCTATGAGGCGATAAGACCTGCTGTCGCTGCGACCTATCTGGGGCTTAATTCGCAAGCTGTAGAGAGTGAAGAGCCCTCTGTTATTGAGAAATTTACCAGCTGCGGTTGGAAATGGGATCCGACAGCTAAGTTGCTATTTCCCTCACCAATTGTCGTGCAGACGGGGGTGCAGCCTTCATCGAGTGGATTCTTCGATACCATGGCACTGCTGGGAAATCGGGTGTGAGACAAATCGGTCTAAGAGACCGGGGTATCGATTTTTCCCTCTCTGTCTGTCCCTCCCCTCTTGTATCCAGATAGTGCGATCAAGTTGAAACCCTCTCGTCGGCTTGTTATGCATAAGTATCACTCGCTCGCGCGTAATTAAGGCCAGTAATGAAAGGCCCGGCTTGGCAGCATATTCGGAGACACGACACTAATCCAGTTGCGGCGTTGAAAAATGCGTAATACGATCATTTTGCTCTTTCCTTGTGGTCCAACTGTAGTGTACAGTCGCACGATAGCCCAGGGTATGTACAGGACCCAAATGATAACGTCTAAAGTGATGAGTAAAAGAAAACAGATCAAACGGAAATCATTGCATCTTTCGCTCGCAATGTTGCAACACGGGGGCAAATTAGACCCGAACAATCGTACAGTAAACGGATCCGAGCAATCGCATCTGATACCCTGGGGGGAAGTGCGAGCATCGCATCACAATGCGTATCCCTCCCTTCTCTATACCATATCTCAAATCATTCAAGGGTTTTCCTTAAACTTGGCCAGCAAGAAAGCCTCGAGATCGAACTTGGGGTCCTCGAAATTGGTGATCACTGTATGGTCGAATGGACAAATTAGCGTCGTGTATCTGGACGAATTGTCGCGGTAGCCACAGGGGCACCGGTTCCGTTTCTTGTCGTGAGGGAGTCATTGTCGCGTCACATACCTCCGCTTGATTGCGTGGTGGTCTCCTGCTTGGGCTGGGTCTTCTTCTTGTATTCGGCCTTGGCCTGCTCGATCAGGCGCTCCTTGCGGGCGTACTCGTGCTCGATCTCCGTGCGCTTGGCGGCCTGAGTGATGGAAGACTGGTGGAAAACACCATAGATGAGACCGGCGACGAGAGCCGAGTAACGGAAGACCTGAGGAAGAAGCAATGGCCAGTTAGATATCCGATCTCGCTTTCCTGACGTCTAGATGGGATTTGACTCGATGCGGAGTGGGACTCACGTTGACACCCTGAGTGCTGGCCATTTCTGCGAGTTGCCCGGGAACTGAATTGAGGAGTAAGAAAGAGGGAGTGAAAATTCCGAGGGACCGTTCAACAAACTTCGACCGTCAATGGCAATGAATCCTCGGGTTTGAACAAGGCGAGGTGGTTCAGTCCCTGTCCAACGCGAGTTTTTCCGGCGCCGTTCGGACCTGGGCGCTTATGTCATCCCCCTGCAAATAGCGGGAAGCCCGCAGCGCAACAACATTGGTACAGCTCTATCTACGTTTACCGTGATCAACACAGCTTTGGGATGTATTTGCATTGCTTATGATCCCGAAATGTCAACCATCCAGCAGCGCAAGAATGAGATTCTGGCGAAAAGGGCGAAGCTAGCAGAGCTCAAGAAGCAGCGAGAGTTGCGTCAAAAGGAGTTCTCGACTAATCGAAATAGTATTGGGGATGCTTCAGAGGTAGATGCCGCTCAAGGAAGCGCCCGCAATTTTCCCTAGTTGAATCTCCCTACTGACAAGCGACTTGATCAGATTGCCTCTCCTGTTCCCAGTCGTACCGACAGCCGAGCAGAACTCGATGATCTTATTTCACGTCTAGTCGACCGTCCTGGTTCAGCTTCACTCAGCCATGGTGCGGAAGGTCCATCACGGAAGGGAAGCCGACCCAACTCCGTCCTCAGTGCCAGTCAACTCAGTGGTGAGAATGTGGAAACACAATCGTCAGCAGCTCGTCCACTATTACAGTCCGTTGCCGTCCAGACTATCGGTGAAGAGCAGGCCTACACGCATTCCGCATCAGAGATCCAGACTACACCTGCCCCTGAGCCGAAGCCAGAGGTCGTCACATACAGCAAGGCCATTCAGACAGATGATCTCGAATCGCCAGCTCGGTCGGAAGCCGGCTCAGATGTTTCAGATGATGAGAAAGACGCTGGCGTCTCAAGATCAAGCAAGCGTCTCAGTCGGCGGGGCCGGGAGCGCGATGAGGAACTACGACAGAAGATTCGAAAAGAAATCGAGGAAGAGGTACAGATGGCCAAGCAAGGCGCCGATCATCACGGACCGACACAAGCTTCGCATGTCCGATACCCAATGCGCATGCTCGACGATGACGAATTGAAAGCGGTCACTTCATCCAACGACTTCTTGGATTTCGTGGAGCGGTCATCGAAGGTGATTGAGCGGGCATTGGACGAAGAGTATGATGTTCTTGCCGACTATGAGCTCGGTATTAACGGGGATGTGGAAGAGGATGAAGAAACCGGGAAAAAGAGAAGGGGAATCCGGGAAGTCTGCCAGTTCTGGGATGAGCGATGGAGCAAAAAGCGCATGATAACCGACCTAAGTTTCTCTCCAAAGGTACGAGCACGCAGACTCTGAAGCAATGTGACGCATGCAGTGTCTGTGTCCCATGGGAAGTACCCGCTGACATTGTTGCAAAAGTTTCCCGAGCTTGTTCTCGCATCATACACCAAAAACCCATCGGCTCCTCACGAGCCAGATGGACTGGTCCAAGTCTGGAATCAACATTTGCACTCTCGACCCGAATATGTTTTCCACTCAACATCCGACATCCTCACCGCAAAGTTCTCACCCTTCCACCCTAATCTGATTGTCGGAGGTTCATACTCAGGCCAGGTGCTCCTGTGGGATACTCGATCGTCTCGAGCTGGCGGTGGCGCCCCGGTACAAAAGACGCCACTGACTGGCTCTGGACACACTCATCCCGTTTACAGTATCTCGATTATCGGCACCCAAAACGCACACAATATTCTGACTGTCTCCACCGACGGAGTCGTCTGTGGTTGGACGGTCGATATGCTTTCCCAGCCACAAGAATACCTTGAATTGACGACACCTCCACCTTCCAAAACCGAGGATCTGGCCCCGACAACTATGTCATTCCCACAGTCGGATCCTACTTTCTTCATCGTAGGCACGGAAGAGGGTGGCATTTATCCTTGCCATCGCTACGATCGAGCCGGAGCCAAGGCGGGAACGGATCACCGTCTCGCATACCGTGGACATGCCGCTCCGATCATGTCTACCGCATTCCACCCCGCGCGCGGTCCAGTTGACCTGGGAGACCTCATGCTCAGCTCGAGTCTCGATTGGAGTGTAAAGTTGTGGCGCGTGCGGCCACCTGCGACGACCGCTGCTCTAACCTCGGGCATGGCCCCGGCCCAAGTTGTCTCGCCTATCTTAGATATCGTCCGCGACGACGTCGTCTACGATGCCCGGTGGTCCCCTCACCGACCTGGAGTATTCTCACTTGTCGACGGTGCTGGCAACGTCGAGATCTGGGATCTATACACGGACACCGAGGTCCCCGTTGTCCGCACATCGCCGTCTCGTGGTCCGGGGGCAGTCCCATCGCGCAGTCTCAACAAAGTGGCCTGGGAAGAGCGCGAAGGTCGTCGTCTGGCAACCGGCGGTCTCAACGGCGTCGTCACCGTCTTCGAAGTAGGCAAGGGACTGGGTGGTCCATCCGAGGAAGTCCCTGCCGAGGAATGGGCTGGTATGAAGCGACTAGTTGGCAAATTGGAGCAGAAGGATCGCGCCAGTTGATAGTGCATGATGGCAACGGCATTCGGCATACGCTCATAGTTTTCCCATCATTTTCCTTCTTCAATATTCATCCTTCTTCCTGGCTGGTCTTTCCCTATATTCTGCAAGCCTGTGTGTTCCTTTTTTTCTGCATTTGTTCTGCTTGCCATATACCCAGTTTCTTGAATGACATGCTGTTGAAGTGAAAATAATCTTGCTTGATCGGGATGGTTGAGAGAAGCCTAGTCTTCCCGTCGCTGTTCAACGAGTCGGGCTGGCAGGACGCTTAGGTAATTTTGTGGAGTGAACAAGTGACTGCATTACTAGGAGCTCACAGCTGCGCATCTCATCTTCCCATGTCCACTGAAACGTACATGGAGAATAACTAGGTGGAATGGTTGGAATAAGACGGCTCAACTTTCGTCTACCGTTGTTGCAACATATTATATATTTGTTGTAACACTATCGCAGTCAGAGCTGAAAAGGTGCACGACGTCTGTGAGTCTACGTCGTATATCGGAATTCGGGCTGAAACATTGATGGATTAGGTGACACTGTGTTAGCCAGGCTCTCATAGCTGCAAACTCACAAGCCCGGGAGCACTTACGACGTTCATGATGTGTCGACCGCCCTCTGCCAAGTTGTTCATCCGTCTAAAATAGATCGAAAATAACACAACGAGCATGACAATCGTGAGCTGAGAACTGTAAGTCCATTGGCCCTTATATCAGCATCGTCTCCTGATCTCGGAAGAAAATTCGTAACTGCGATTGCGACCAGGTGATTACTTACCCCAGCGCTACCCCAAACGCAGTCGGATACTTTGGCGCTTCTACCTGTCGGACGACAAAACTGCCTGCCACACTGCCCATGCCTTCGAACATTGCCACCGTCGCGGCTGTAATGGCTCGTTTCCACTGACCAATGACGTTGTTGGCCTGGTATGCGTTGAGCGCCGCCCAGTTCGACACGTAGCCGCCTGTTGCAATGACCATGCCGGCGTATCGCGCTCCGACGGGAATGGCAGGGGCCCCGTAGAGCATCACGAAGCCGAATATGATGCAAAGGGCATTGAGACAGATGAATGGCCCGCGGGAGTTGAGGGAATCGGCGCAGAGAGATGTTGCTAGGACGGCGATGGCAGCCCAGAGGTATGGCTGTGGAGAGGCGTCTTGTTAGTTAGTGTGCTACGAAGGCGCTCGGATTTGTTCAGACTTTTGGACAAAGAAAAGGGAACGAGCTGGATCACCTCGGAAGAGTGATGAACCCAATCCAAAGCAACTTAGCGACCTTCCCCGACTTACCGGAACTGATAACAAAATCGCTTTTTGTCCGACCACACCCAGGCCATCTTCCAGTATGGTTGGCAAAAAGTACGACACGGCCGTTGAGACCAGGTTCAGAAGAAAGTACAAGCATGCAAAGCCATAAAGCTTCAAATCCTTGAAGCATTCTGTTGCCCTGGCCCAGTTCAAGGGCTCAACAAAGGCGTCAGCCCGTTCGTCATTGACGCGGGCCACCGCAATGTTTCTGTCATTTTCATTCAAAAACCATTGACTCGGCTGGGTGGTTTCTGGAAAGTCGATCATCCACCAATAGGTGATGATGCCTAGGGCAATGGTGATGGGGCCCTGCACCAGGTACATCCACCGCCAACCCGAATACCCTCGTACGCCATCCAAACCGGCCAGTCTCCAGTTTAGTACATTGCCCAGAGCGAGGAGAACCACCTCCACAGCCTGCAGAATGGCAAATCGAAGCTGCTGCTCTCGGCGTAAATACCACGTGCTGATCAGGTAGGTCAGCCCAGGATACATTCCTGCAATGGCCATTCCTTGAACCACCCGCAGGATGATCACATGCCACCATTGCTGCGCAAACGCGGTGAGCATGTTCATGAGACCGAACACCACGGTTGTGAAAGCGAACCAGCGCCGAGGGCCGCAATAGCGCACTGCAAGTGTACAGGGTAATTGGCAAATCACACTGGCGATGGTGAAGGAGAAGATGGCCACGGAGAATCGAGAGCCCTGGTCCAGACCCAAATCTGCCGGCATCGAGGTCACCGCTGCTGATGCGAGGATGCCGGAGTCGAGCAAATTCAGGCTACACAGCAGACCCGCTAGTGTGCAGAGACGCACGTCGACTTTACGACGGATATGTTTCTGCCTTTCGAACCATTGAGGACATCGTTCCTGTCGCTCCCTTGAGCTCATTCGAGGCCATGCCCCGTCTCGGAACCAGTGGTCAGGTAGGTCTGCTGAAATTGTGGCAGAGGAGACCGCGGGCGGCGCTTTCTCTAGGGGGCGATGACCATCCATGTCGTCGGGGGTGAGAAATTGTCATAGGGTGGAATGAGTGCAAGTGGGATTTGACAATCGTGTCAGTCCGACAACGACCTCTGGTCGTTTGTGATTTTACAAGGGAGACGCCAGGGGGAACGTGGGACAGTAGAGAAGTGCAACCAAAGCGAGGCATGTGCAATTCTGTGGGTGTGATAGAATCCTGGACTTATCGCACTTTAATCCTATTTCAATCTCGCCCCGTCATTTTCGTCTTTTTTGTTCCTCCGAGGCTGGTGTCTCCTCCGCTGCATGCTGCACGATCGGAGACCGAAGCCACTCGACGCCGTCCGGCCACGGCTCAATTTGAGTCCGGGATTCATACCGTCCAGGGCGAGGGTGAATGGAGGCATCGACAGTGTTCTCGGGAGTCTCTGGCGTGGATCGTAAGACCACAGGTCATTTTTGCAAATGATCCGGATGTCAAGAGAGGACGTCTGAGAGATGGAGAATAGGTACCAACTACTTATAGGGAATGACCAGGGTCTTGATGTACTGTACCAGATCGCACGTGCCTCGCCAATGTCACGGACTCACGGTGTTTGTGCCAGGAATCTCGAGACGCTCAAGTCATAGGTTTGGTCGGAGAAAGCTTGGTACTGTAGTTAGCCATGTGAATATACCTTGGTGGATAACCCGACTACTCAGATCCAGGCGAGGAGCGAGCTTCCGGTCCTGGCAGTCGAACGGTCTCCCGTCGAATTTGAACGACGTTTCTTATCAGATCGAGAGGCCAAAGTCCTCTGTTCGTGTCTTTGTAACCCAGTTCGTCGATAACCTTGAGAGGTACAAGGCGAGGTTACATCCCACCACGGCGGGTCACAACGCTGGTGGAGTCTTTGCTACAGTAATATGGAACCATAGCAAACAGCTGAATCGGGAAATTCATCAACGTGGACTGAGTCTCAGTCCAGACTCCAGAGGGCCATAAACAATTCTACGGCTTCTCAAGGTCGCCAAGCTTATCGTTGATGAACGATATCCGCCTTGATATTCCTGTTCGGTGGTGGCATCTCCACCTCCCAGACGAGTCGGCCCTACGGAGGTCAGACGGGAGCTTGGCCCTGAAATCTTCCTTCCATATGGGAACCTGCCTGGACTTGGAAAGGCTAGTCAAGTTGGAGGGTACCTGAGGTTTGACCCATGTGTCAAAACGGGGAATAGGTCAAAGAGAGACGATCTGAGGTCCAGTGGGCTGCTCTCACCCAAGGTCCTCTATTCAAGTCTTCATCAGTCGCTCGGAGAGCCTCATGTGGTCTCCCACAGTCCAACTCCTTTCACGTCCATCACTTCAACCGAAGCTCAAGCCCGGGCTCCGCTAGCTGCTGCCCCACGCGGTCGCTCGGGCGAATGGAGCTCTTGGCCATTTTGAAGATTCCCGTGGGTCTGCGATGCTGCGCTCCTCACGGGCCACGGGCCACGGCAGCTTCGACCGGGTTGTGGTTGTGGGGGGTCAGATAGAAAGACAGAAAAAGAGCAGGGCTTTCTCCTCACGGTGAGGTGGAACAGACAGCTCTTCTTTCAGTCCAACTCGGTCTTCCAATCTCCTCGTACAAACCAAAATAGGGACACCTCCCTTCCCTCTACCTCAGCACATTTTACCATCACTCCCACCGCCGATCATGGTCGAATTGATCAGCCCTCCCGATCCCAGAACTCTGCTTCCTCCGCTTCTTGCTTGTCTCCCCACCGCATTTGTCTCTCCGCGCCCGCCGCCAGCTCTTCTCCCGTTACTCTCTCCGATTCTGCGGCAGCGAACGCAGTTTTTGACATCCGTGTCCACTTCCTCCTCCGAGTCGTGGCTGCGTCTGTTATGCTGGGACACGACCAAAGCCGAGCGTGTGCAGAGTATCGTCGATGAAGCCACTTTCGAACCCCACCCCGTCTCGGGCGAGATCGACTTGCCCGACGACATTCCCATCGGGTATAAACGTATCGATGACGAGACGCTTCAGGCTCGGCTGTTGCTCCCCGAGTTCCACCTGACGGTCATTTACCTATGGTGTCCAGACGATGAGCAGGGTGGTGGCCGGGGCTGGCGTGTCGCGGAACTACTTCCGCGAGAAGGCCCCGCCGAGGACGATAGCTCGTGGATGCAGTCCATTGGCGAGGCCAACGAGCGAGCCCAGGAGAAGCTCTTTGCCGATGTGGTGGACGATCGACGGGAAGACCAGGCCACGTACAACAGTTCAATCCAGATGAACGCTGTTGAGAATGAGGAGGAAGACGATGATGACTACTGGGCCCAATACGATGCAACACCGGGGAGCAAGACTCCGGCGCCTCGGGCAGGTGCCACATCCCAACAGCCGTCAGGATTGTCAGAGGCATCATACTATTCACAGTACGGAAACGTTCAACCGGCGATGGATAATCATGACCCGGAAGAAGAACAGCCCGAGGTAGGACCCTCATCACTGAACGGCGATATGCTTGCCAATCTGCTGCGGCGGCAGGTCCATGACTCGGATCCAGCCTCGTCTCTCGCTCGTACCAACGGCTATGCCGCGGGCGAAGTACCCAGCGATGCGGCGGCCCGCTCTCTCAGTCACCCACGCCCGGCGTCAGTGTCATCGAGTGGCTCCGAAGCAGTCGCAAAGCTGGAACAAGAGGCAGAGAGTCAGAGCTCATACGAAGTCGGAGTCAAGCAGCACATTGGTACCAGCATCAAGAGTCTGTTCAGACTGGCCAAGGCGACTGGCATGTCGCGTGTTGAATTCCAGAGCATGGTGCGCACTGAGCTAGAGCTTTTGGAGGTGACCGATGCGGATGAGTAAACTCGACGTGCGCTCTTTTTCCATTCGAAGCTTTTCCCTTCTGGAGCGCGCACTCGGGAAACTCCGCACCAACGAACCCCAACGAAACGACTTGCGCAGTGACGATCTTGAACTTGAACACAGGACCCAATGCATAGAAGTAGCATTTCGCATGCCACCATGGCTGGTTGGAGTTTGTTTTGGGTATTCTTATTTGACTGGTCATTACCCTTAGCGTTTGAACTTTTCGTGTTTCAATGGAATAACTTGACAACCCGGTCACATCATTAAATGGAAAGTCTCTACGCCCAAATGTACGCAGAGGATTTGGAAGTGACTGTTCTGTCATGCAAAAGTAGCGCTGATAAGCCGAACGCTACAAGATGAAAATTGGACACATCAATCAAAGTGCAGATCTCAATAGACGGGATCTCTTTCGTCAACGACATGATTTACTTCGCAATACAACACTTCACAACTCCCATTCTATACTGTTCCCCTATTTCTCCCAACCAGCCCGCCTCCCCATGACTTTCGCAACATAAACCAGGCCCAACAAAACAGGCACCTCAATCAGCGGTCCCACCGTCGCAGCCAACGCCTGATTACTCTGCGCCCCAAACGTCGCAACTGCGACTGCAATCGCCAACTCGAAGTTATTACTCGCGGCCGTAAAGCTCTGCGTAGCCGCCAACTCATAGCCGAATCCAAATCTTCTCGCCACGAATAGCGTCGCAAAGAAAATCACCACGAAGTAAACGATCAAGGGCGCAGCCACACGCACCACGGAAACAATCTGATGCACGACCTGACGGCCCTGCGACGCGAACAATACCAGAATCGTGAAGAGTAAGCCGATCAATGAGAACGGGCTGATGACCTTAATGAAGACCTGGTCGTACCAGCGGGGGCTGGTCAGGGTGCGGAGGGTGAAGCGGGTGAGGAGCGCGGCGCCGAGGGGGATGCCGAGAAAGACGGCGACGCTCTGGGCGGCGGTGCTGTAGGAGAATGTTATGTTGGCGCTTGTCGCGGGGCTGATGATGTTGATGAAGAGGATTGCGAGAGGTGCGAAGAGGACCATTTGTAAGAGGGAGTTGATTGCGACGAGAATGGCGCAGTACTCGTTGTCGCCGCCGGCGAGCCCCGTCCAGATGAGGACCTGTTTTGGAGGAAAGGGGCATTTAGTTTGGGCGTCTCGTTTCGTGGTGATCAAGGAGGATTGGAATGGGAAGTGGTTGGAAACCATACCATTGCGATGCATCTAGCCAGTCCGACGAGAATCAAGCCTTCTCGTAATTCTGGCTCATCTGGTAAGAATGCCCAGGCAAGTCCGAGCTAAAGAAAACCCCGAAATATCAGCATATGTGCTTCAAGTCACAACCTCAGAAGACGAATCACCCTCTGTCTCATATGCTTACCATCAGAAACGGTGCGATGATCCAATTGACAAATATACTGAACCCAATCTGGACCCAGATTGCGCGTTGCTTGAAAGCATGATGCAATGACTCGAAGCGAACCTTGCACAGAATTGGATACATCATCACAAGGAGACCAATTGCTGGAAGGCAGTACTCAAGTCAGTCCAACTCGGTCTCTGTTGCGATCAGATGTGACACAAATGAAGACATACCGATTGGAATTGACACTCCAACAAACTTCCCCTTTTGCAATGCCGGACCCGTTTGTTCCACAAAGTTTCCGAGTAGGATTCCAACTGCCATTGCAAGAAAGATCCAGAGAGCCAGGAATCTATCTAGCCAGCCCAGTCCCTTGATGACGGAGGTTTGTGCCGGGGAATCTGGCTTTTGTAGGTCATTTTGCTTTTCGAGGTCGTTGAGGGCTGGGTCCTGGGCATTGGAAGAAAGGGCATTTGAAATGGGCGCAGGACGTGACGTTGCTTCTTGAGACAGAGAATGTGTGCTCTTTAGAGTGGTCATTCTGTCGATATACGGTGTTTTACTCGTGCTGAATGATGTTCTGTAATGATATTCTTCGTAGTCAGCCTTGAAGATCGATAACGAGTCAATGACTCGAAACATTGAGCCACTCGCACCTTTTTCCACCGGAAATTCACATATGCTTGCAATGAAAGGACAAAGTCTCAATTTAAAACTCCAACCTCGACGTGCACAAGTCTAAAATACGAAACCGCCCTCGTGAGATGAACCGATGATAGTCAGATTGCGACCAAGTCACCTTGATATACTCGGATGCCGCACTAGTCCCAACAAGGCTAAGAGGTGGCGCTGTCCCAACCAATCCAGGCTCCGTAATGACAAACTTTACCTTGCCCACCAATCAGGGCAGGGCAGTGACCAGCGAGCTCCGAGAAGTGTTTATTGCTCCGAAAACAACTATCTGAGAGGATACCTATTGTTTAGGCTTGGAATGAGAGGAGTACTAGTGTAACAGGTAAGTACCTACTCGTAGTAAATACCTACCGCACGTACCTGTACCTGGGTCTGATTTCATATCACATCGCCATCTGTCGTTCGATTAGCCAGTTACGGCCCTCGGGTGACATGTAGGATCTTATGCAACTACCTTAAATGCAAGTTCTGACAGTCAGCTATCCGACTTTGATTGGCAGAGAACTCTACAAGTTCCAGGGATCTGATTCACGAAGATTCTATCTTACTTTGAGATGCGAACGAGATCTTTACACAATACTTGTTGGCTTTCAGGATGAAAAGGGTAATATGATGTTTTTGATGCCGTGTTATAGCTGACCATATCCTTCACGGCAACATCTTTATAATTGATACAGTCCTGCTAGTTGTACTCATTTGCAATTTCATTCCAATCTTTAAAATCAATAAAAAAGAGGATCACTTGCGCATGCTTGTCAATAACCTAATAACCATAAGCGGAAGCCCAGGAAAACCTGACCGCTACCTGAATTTCACACATCATGTGGCGAAGCTAGAAACAAAATTTACCATCAGTCTGGGGCCTCTGGGCAGAGGAGCTAAACCCAGATACGGTTAAGCTAAAAGCCAACATCGCTTTCTTTTTCCTTACAACCTCGAGAATAATATCATGTCGTCGAATCAAGAGTTTCTTTGCTTTTTTGGTATGTGATGGACAAGCTGTAGGTATTTACACCAGGCAGAAGGCTCATCTGATTGAACAATCTTTGGTCGTAGGTATTACGAAGTCGCAAAGGCCGCTAACACTTCTGCCAAAAGCGACAATATTCATTCAAATTGAATCAAAGCGAAGCCTCCAAGGTATAGCAAGGCTTTTGACGAAGTAGCTTTTGGTATTTTTCTTGGGGATCATTCAGGTGAAGAACGTTGGTCTGTGACCACCACGGACCTTGTTACCCATCGCTTCTGTGGATCTATGAGGATTTGTGAAGAGAAATCGATTTACTGGTGGTGATGACCAAATACCCACTACTTCGGTGAGTGCCTACTACCTAGTAGCGAGTCTAGCGACCATACCGGGTAGTAGAAGTAAAGAATCCACCAGACGGTAGGGGGGGTCCTGCACAACTACATGGCCAAGATGGCGTCTTCAACATTCAGAAAACCCCCCTATTTCAGTCCCGGGCTGCATTGTCATATAATGCCCTGGAGGAAGATCATTTGATCTCTAGATCTCGGCAAAGTACGGTGGGTTCCCATCAAGACTATATCCCTATTCACTTCCGATTCAGATCGACTCAGGTGACAGTATCAGCCTGCTTGGGCAAGAAGATCATAGGGCTTTATTTTAGTAAGCGATGTCAACTGACATCCATCTTCAAACGACTTGAACATTTCATAGACCTCTTTCCACAGCAAACTTGACAAGTTTCTCGCCTGCGAGAGACCTTGAAGCTGTTTTCAACCAAGGACTGCTGCTTTCAATATGAAGGAGAAGGCGTGATCGAAGTAACCAATCCTTGAGTCGAGCTTAATTTCACACTTTGTGCTTGGTCAGATGCATTCCGGATGGTGGCTGATCAACGATAAGTTTTCGCTTTGATAGAGACTGTGGAGGGAATAGAATCCATCTCCTTTTGGCATGTGGTCACAAGCCCCTTGAAGAGCACCGGTCCAGCATCAGCCACCGGGTGAGGCTGAAGCTGTGGAGTCTGAACTCTGGAGATCCTCGTGTGGAATTGGTGGGTGTCCGCCCGCTCAGGCCACCGCCCAGCTGGGAACCAAGAAGACACGCAAGCAGTCGACTCCATCTCCTTTGAGCCTCCTTGTCCAGCACCCAGCTTTCTCGGCCTCGTTCTCGGAGTGCCATGCCCTATTGGTGATTCTGGTGAGTTGAGAAGTAGACTCTCGCCCATAATTCCCCATCGATGATTCTTTGTCCCTCGACCTTCTTGCGACGTTGCTGACAAGTAGACCGTTTCGGCAGTCTATTTACTTTTAGGTAGTTTCACGGTCATTCTCTATCGGTCTCTTTTTTCTCATTCCCCTTTTTACTTTCACCAAAATGTCGTCGCCTTCTCCATCTCTCCGCAAGAGAGGTGGCAAGAAGGAGACACTCGTGGCAGAGCCATCAGACAATGTCACGCTGCGACCTGCAGTCGTGGCTGCACGCAATCAGTCCGAGTGGGATTATTGGCTGGCCATGATCGTCCTCACGGTTCTGGCATTTGCAACTCGATTCTATCGCATTGACTACCCCAACGAGGTCGTCTTTGACGAAGTTCATTTTGGCAAGGTAAGCAATATCCGGGAGTGAACACAACGGAAATGCCGTGAAGCTAGAGCTGACAAGCGCCGCCTGAATTGCTAGTTCGCCTCCTACTACCTTCAGCGCATGTACTTCTTCGATGTGCACCCTCCTTTCGGCAAGCTCCTCTTCGCTTTCATGGGCTGGTTGATCGGATACGATGGCCATTTCTTCTTCGAAAACATTGGTGACTCGTACATCGACAACAAAGTACCATACCTTGCTTTGCGCGCAATGCCCGCGACTCTGGGTGCGCTTACTATCCCCGTGGTTTTCTTGACTATGTGGGAGTCCGGATACTCTCTCCCAGCTTGTGTATTGGCCGCCGGCTTGATGGTGTTCGACAATGCGCACATTGGTGAGGACCGCTTGATTCTCTTGGACTCCACTTTGGTCTTGTCCATGGCTCTCAGCATCCTGTGCTATGTCCGCTTCTATAAGCTGCGCCACCAGCCGTTCAGCCGCAAGTGGTGGAAGTGGTTGCTTCTGACTGGTTTCTGCATGAGCTGTGTTATTTCAACCAAGTACGTCGGTGTGTTTACTTTCGTGACCGTCGGCGCTGCTGTCATGATTGATCTGTGGAATCTGCTGGACATCAACCGTCGCCAGGGTGCTTTGGACATGTATACCTGGATCAAGCATTTTGCCGCTCGTCTGGTAGCGCTCATCGTCATTCCCTTCTTCTTCTACCTCTTCTGGTTCCAGGTCCACTTTGCGGTTCTCAACCGTTCTGGACCTGGTGACGAGTTCATGTCCCCTGAATTCCAGGAGACCCTCAGTGACAATGCCATGACCGCGCAATCTGTTGGTGTGCAGTACTATGACGCTATCACTCTGCGTCACAAGGATACCAAGACCCTCCTTCACAGTCACTGGGAGAAGTACCCCTTGCGCTATGATGACGGCCGTATCTCAAGCCAGGGTCAGCAGGTCACCGGTTACCCTCACAATGATACCAACAACTTCTGGCAGATCCTTCCCACTCGACCTCTCGAAGATGGTGATGAGGGCAAGAGTGTGCGTAACGGTGACATTATCCAGCTATTCCACGTTGGCACAAAGAGCTACCTCTTGACTCATGATGTCGCTTCACCACACTTCCCCACCAACCAGGAATTCACAACGGTGACCCCCGACCTTGCCGAGGGCGAGCGCCATAACGACACTTTGTTCGAGCTCAAGATTGAGAATGGCAAGCCCGCTCAGGAGTTCCGCACCTTTGCCAGCTTGGTCAAGTTGATCCACGTGCCCACCCGCGTTGCCATGTGGACTCACACCACCCCCCTGCCCGAATGGGGCTTTAAGCAAGCTGAGATCAACGGCAACAAGAACATCCTCGCATCCAGCAACCTGTGGTTTGCGGAGACTATTGATGGCCTTGCTGAGGACAGCCCTCGCCGCATTCGCGAAGAGCGCAAGCCCAAGTCTCTTTCCTTCCTGCGCAAGTACTTTGAGCTCCAGGGTGCCATGTTCCACCACAACAATGCCTTGACAAGCAGCCATCCTTACGCCACTGAGCCCTTCCAATGGCCATTCTTGCTGCGCGGTGTTAGCTTCTGGACCAAGAACGAGACCCGTGGTCAGATCTACTTCCTGGGCAACCCGATTGGATGGTGGATTGCCAGCAGTCTGTTGGCCGTCTTTGCTGGTATTGTTGGTGCAGATCAGCTGTCCCTCCGCCGTGGCGTAGACGCATTGGAAGAGAGTACGTCTTCTTTTCCCCAAGTCATACCATCACTGACAAGCAATCGGCTAACACTATACTCTTTCTCTTATAGTTTGGGGACCTGGTGCCCGCTCGCGTCTGTACAACAGCACCGGTTTCCTCTTCCTGTGCTGGGCCGCTCACTACTTCCCCTTCTGGCTCATGGGCCGTCAAAGATTCCTGCACCACTATCTGCCGTCTCACTTGGCGTCTACGATGGTGACTGGAGCGTTGATTGAGTTCATCTTCAACTTTGAGCCCCTGGACCCGGCCACCGCCGAAGCACCCGAGGATGATCCTTCTGGCAAGGCCAAGGCCAACCGCAGCCTGGGTCGCTTCATCACTGCCAAGGAGCGCATGGGTCCCAAGTCTGTCATTGCCGCTTGGGTTGCGACCAGCGTGATCCTCGCCGCCACCATCTACGGATTTGTCTTCTTTGCTCCTTTGACCTACGGCTTGCCTGGGCTCGACGTCGAGGGTGTCAATGCCCGCAAGTGGTTGAACTACGACCTCCACTTTGCCAAATAAGGTGGTCTCATTCTTCTTCTCGGGCTCGCTGCTCCACGGTACACTCGTACCACGTCGGAAGCAGCGACTCGACCGTCGATGGAGTGGTATCCCAGGCGAGGCAGGCAAGGCATGTCGATGTGCATTTCAGTTTCGACAATTGATCATGTACGGGCGCATGCATGTCCTCTTGCTAACTATATGTTTTCTTCTTGTCGGAGTAGAACATAATGTGTTGGTAATTGAATCGGACTGCTGGTTCCAGCGGGCGACTCGATTTGCCGTCTTTCATGTCTGTACCTATATACTTTGTCAACTCGAAAATCCATTTCAAGATTTAGTTTTTTTTTTTCTTTCTCTTCAGCCGTCCAGTTCCATAGGATGGATGACATGGTACGATCTATCTTGTTCCGCTGGGTTCCACATCCAGAGCTGTTGCCATGCTGGTAGAAATTCTGTGTAACCGCCGAGGGTTTCCCGAGTCCGAAAGCTATGCAATTCCAACTCACATGAGAGATGGACGCAAATGTCCAATTTGCCCACCTGGCAAGTTCTTCAGCATGGATTCCGAAAGAGCTCTGTGCGATCGCAAAGCACGCTGCGCAAACGGTCGATATCAGAAGAACGAGATCAAGCGGAAACAATCCATCTGGTCCAACTGGGAGTGCAGGTGATCGTGCAAACTGCAACATGCACCATGAACAGGACACCCTCTCGTGGCAGTGACCACTGACAAGTGACGACGCTTCTACCGCGAATGGACTACATTCAATCTCAATGATGAAATTTCCAGCTACATCACCTGTCTATTCGTCCTCTACGTGGCTGTAGCTTTGGAGCTAGATAGGTATTTACCGTATACGTCACCGTCAGAACAAATCCAGCTCTGTAATTCAACCGGGCAGGGCTGTGGGTGTGTGCCTGGGCCTACTTGGAGTTGGGTAGGATTGCGAGGCGATGGGAATCGCCGGATTAGGGCAATGGCGGGCATGGACGCGCAATAATATCCCGGACAAGGCTTGGAATAGAGTTGCCAACCTGAATACTTCTGGACGTGCTTTGCTCGTGGCATTGGGGAAATGGGTGATTGGTCTGTGGGAGGGTTTATACTTAGTCAGTATCTGCTAATCTAACGTAATTCCCGGCCAAGCGAGACACCCGGCCAGGCGAGACACCCATCCAAAATCGCGTCTTCCTACATACATACTAACT